>JBCNJP010010867.1:0-19662 GCA_039602395.1 Deinandra increscens subsp. villosa
TTTCAGCAGGAGTCAGCGAATCCAAGGGTTTTGGAATCATCTTCTTCTTGGGATGTGGAGGATCAGCAACAGTAACAACAGCAGTGCCAGTAGCAGTAGCTTCTTCAATTTCAAACACAGCCGGACCTTCAACGATTGAAGTCAATAGATCATAATCAACATACTCCAGAAACAACACAAACTTCCCTTTCCAATCATCGAAGTCACTTGCGCCCATCAGTTTTGGTGGACAATTGTGACCTTGCATGACAGGAGCAAACTGATTGCCTTCAGCCATTGGAAGTGAGAAACACGAAAACTTAGCACAAACTTGCTAAATTGACTAACGGTTCGGACGGATTGAACGCTTGGTTTAAAATGATCAAATGCTTGTAGAATGCTTGAATTCACACAAATCCTACATTCACAAACATTAACAAACATAATTAGTCATAAGCAAGTAAGATTTCTGCAAAAAATTTGAAAAGTCAAATTTTCAGACTTAGCCAAAATTTGAACAGCCTGTTCTTGAGTAATTTCAAACTTCAAAAATCAATGTTGACAAAAACAATGTTTAAGATCATCAATAGATTCGAAATTTATGTAGGAACACTTTACTCAACTGACACAAACTCCAGAAACCACTCTAAATGACCTAATTTGATGGAATAGTAAGATTATGTGAAGAACACCAAAAACCACCACTTTTCGGCTCTAAAATCTTCAATACTTGATGTTTTTGAGAGAAATCAGTGCCTATAGGTTCGGTTTTAGGTGTAATAACCTCGCCATTTATCAATTTTAACAAAGAATCAACAGATAAACGAATTTAAAAAAAAATTCTCAAGTACACACTATAAAAAACTACGAACTGTTCTTGGCCAAATCTTCAAAAATCGACTAGTTAGCTTGAGTTTTACTGAAATCTGAGTATAGCATTGTGTTTCTTGAGTGATTTCTTCCAAGAATCAACTCAAACAACAAGCAAATCCATCCAAAATTGACAACTCATATGAGATTTTCTCCATTTTGAGAAAAACTTCAAAAAATGAAGAACATGGCTCTGATACCAATTGTCAGGACTAGATTTGAGCAACATGTTCTCATATGATTCCTCACACAAGTGCGGAAATCATGTGTGATGGTCGATTCAAGATGAATCTGCATGAATGCTCACCCATTGATGATTCCTAAAGCTCAAGAACACACACTAACACCAAGAACACACACACAATTGCTCTCTTGAAGAATAATCCAGGAGTGTCATCCCTCAATAGGGTTTTTCTCAACTATATATATACTACAAGAAAGAATAGGACAAAAAGAATGTTTGACACACACAATCATTACCTAGAATTCAGCAAAATATTCCATCAGCACAGACAAGTTCGCTAAGCAGTAGACAAGTTCGCTAAGAGTAAACAAGTTCGTTAACAAGTCCGCTAAGCATTAACAAGTTCGCTAACAAGTCCGCTAGGCATTAACAAGTTCGCTAACAAGTTCGCTAAGTACAAACAAGTCCGCTAACAAGTTCGCTAAACACAGACAAGTCCGCTAACAAGTTTGCTAAGAGCAAAACATGTTCGCTAAGATCAGGAACAAGTCTGCTAAGTAAACAAGTCCGTTAGGAACAAAATAAGTACGCTAAGACAAACATTGAATAAGTACGCTAAGTGTTAACCAAGTCCGCTAAGTTCAATTAATCAGAAGTCCGCTAAGAAGAAAAACAAGTACGCTAGATTCATAATCAAAATGTTTCTAAGTACAAATTCAAAGTCAAATTACAAAACAAAGTATCAAATCTAGATATGACATTAAAAGGTCTTCACCAGCAATACTCAACGGTGAATAGTTTGTGTTGCCAACAAAATAGGTTCCAACAATTTCCTCCCTTGTTGGCAATGCAAACCTTTGAACTTAAGCAACTTGACCGAGCAGCTTGAGCAGGAATCTCCAGTTCTCTCTAGCGGCCTCTTTGTCTTTGTCAGAAAGTACTTTAATTCCCATATCGTACAGCCTCCAGAGATCTTTCCAAACAAGCTTTTTCAGGTCATTAAAGTTGTTCAGCTCGACCAATCTTCTTGTCTTATCAAGGATGAAACTCGATCCATGCTCTTCTATCAACCAGCAGTTTGCTGTTCTTAGGAGTTCTGCGTCAATTGTGAGTTTACCCATACCTGCAAGCCCCGTACACCACCAATTTAAGAACATTAAAAAGTAGTTGGCGTCATAGCATTCATAGGGTCTCAGTTGAACAGGGATGGTCCGCATCTTCTCATAGTACATCAGCTTCAAATAGGATCTTGAGAGCAGTCTGAGTTCTATCACTGCAAAGATTCTGATTGACTCAGCACCGACTGTTTCAATCACTAATTCATGTGTCTTTCCATTAATAGGTCTTCACCAGCAATACTCAACAGTGAATAGTTTGTGTTGCCAACAAAATAGGTTCCAACATTTTGCATGGAACACAGTTGACAATATCATGAAAATATTATGCATTGTGAAAAATCACAAGTGCTATCACACAAAAAGAAAAAGAAAGAAAAACAGAAAAAGTCCGAATATGTCTGATAGTGTGGGGTTTGCTGGTCAAAGAATATCTAATCAATACCTTAACATATCCAGATGTTATAAGTATGATTTTGTCTGAGTTTAAGATGGACAAATTATACCGGTAATCAGCATGACTTGTGAGTTTCAATTAATTGAAATTGAAGTGTAGTTCAGTGCGTCAAGACCAATATGATCCCATATAGTGATCTTTCTCATTCCAAAAATAGTGTTTCATTCTGTATTGTGATTTTATTTCATTTCAGAAAAGAACAAAAAAAATTTCGGTGTGTTTCAGCATAAATTTTGAAAAATCAAAAAGATTTTAGGTTGGTTTTGATATAAACTTTCTAAAAGTCAAAAAGATTTTATTTCTGCTTTATTTTCGATCAGATCAACACGTGATACAAATTCAAATTTCAAAAACGTATCTTGGAGTCTTAAAAAGACATTTTGCGCCAAGATTATTTAAATGTTTGAGCTGATTGCTAAAGTGTAAGATTTCATCACTTCAAGTCTTCTGAAGTTGTTGATAAAAGACCAGAGATACACTAGATGTCATCAAGTATTCAAGATCAAGCTACGATTGAATTGAGGAGGAGTTTGTTCGAAGATTCATTTCATTGGACGAACGGATTCTACACTTGACGGGGAGCTTGATTGAAGATACAAGAGTTGATGATGTTGAAAAGACTACTGCACACGACGAGGGGGAGTTTGTTGATACCTGATATGTGCGTCGTGTGAAGTATCAAGCAAAGTACAAGTTCAAGCCAAGTGACTGCTGGCCGAACCTGGTTCGATCCAGGAGTTCGGACTGGCCGAACCTGAGGTTCGGACAGAGATCGGTCAGTCGGGTATATATAGAAGTTTAGACTTTGTAATTGGGAGTTCTGAGCGTGCGAGATTCTCTTAAGTGTGTGTTTCTGAGAGTGTTTTCTCTGTGTTATTTCTAAGTGTTATCTGATTGTAATTGTTCATTTGTGATCAATAAAACAATCGGTTAATTACGTTTCGATGTCCAAATAGCTAGATTGAGTAGACGATCCGATGCTCACGCATTTTCAGTTAGACAGTTACGTGGTGATATGAAGGGTACATGTTCACAAGAGGACTCCTTAATGCTGAGGATAAAGATGTATTTGGATGACTTATACGGGGAAGTAGATGAAGCCACACAACGTGACGTGAGGTCGAAGACTCACGCAAAGATAATCCCAAATACACTATTTAGATAGTGGTAAGCGGGTGTCGAACACAGGGAGAATGTGGAAGTGTGTTTAATTGTAACGAGTATAGCTTAGCAAACAACGAAATTAAACTAACACAATTATGATTTAGATGATGGATTTGTTGACTAAAACTACTAAAACCAATTTGGAATTAAATTAGGGATTGAATTGATATGAAATAACAAGTATGAGAAAATGTGATTCTTCTAGATTTCAAGTTGTAAGTTAACATTACACTAAGGTTTTCAGTTGGGATGAACTACATAGACATAGTTCATGTGTACATGAGTGAAAGTGATAAAAGAGGACTAAGTACTCGGATTATGAGAATACGAGGTCGTCACTCGATGATCATTCAATATAAGCCAACCCAAATCCCTACCCAATTAATCCCGATTGCCAATGGCACCAAGAACTGATGGTTCAAGATAAAGATCAAAGAAAATACAAAATGTTTACAATCATTCATACACACATCATAGAAAAAAGCGTCGAACGCTTAGATTGCTATTCCAAAAATAAAGAAAACCCAAAGTATAATGTTAAGCAAACAAGCCCTACATCTAGAAGGAAATCACCGGAATTTAGCCTCTCATGGTTTGATTGATTGCAAAAATGATGATTTGATGCTCCATGGATGATTCTTCAATGATTCCTTGATGATTATGATGTTAAAATTGATCTTCTCCCTTGTTTTTCTCTCAAAAGGTCACCAAAAAGCCCCTTAGTTCGTCCCCCTTCGTCTGCTATAAGTCTCCTCTTGATAAGTATGTGAAAAGTCCCCCAAAAAAACTTATTTACGATTTCAGCGTTGGCAGATTCGTAAGCAAGAATCTGAGTCAGCTTACGAATCTCAGAATCTGCCCAAAATACACTATTTCAGACCTGACAGATTCGTAGGCTACAAATCCATGTCAACCTACGAATCACTGTTTTCTTCATATCTTTCTCGTTTCAACTCCGTTTCCATTGCCGTTTTCGGCCATGTTCTCGTAGTTTTATCCTTTATCATGCTATCATCCAATGCTTTCACTTACACTTCATTAACTATCTCTCCGAAGCATGACCAATCTCCGTGGTTTACCTACAAAACATCAACTTCTCATAGTCATTCAATATCATGAAATTAAACCCAACTAAGCATAAAATATACACATTTATCACTTCTAATCACTAGTTAACAGTGCAACCGTCACAACGCAGCATTGATAATCCTGTTTCGACGCTTGAAGTTGATAAGGATGGAAAGTTGGTAGTCTATAGAGCTGATGGGTCATTCACAACACATAGTACAGTTCCAGATGCAGAATAGAGCCAGGTTGACAAAGACCGAATCCATTTAATAATTACAACTAACAGGCTTCATGTGGTTAAGAGAAAATAGGTGACCAACTGGGAGTACAAGAAAGAAACAGGCATGTATCACATTTTCATCAGTGAACATGGCGAGACAATCAGAAGCTTAGAAGATGCTCTAAATGGGCTTTCTGAAGATGAGATATGAGATATTGTTAGGATTGGTGATACTGAGAGCAGAATAGTGACACGGACCTATCATGAAAGTGTCCTATTTCACAAGGCCAAAATTCAGTTACAAGCTATTGAAGAGGAGAAGAAGATGGGAACCGGATGAACTTGGCTGTGAGAAGAGTTGATCCATGTATTTGTGTATAATTGCATAAGTTGTTCCAGTTTGTTTGTTAACATAAGTTGTTACAGTTTTATTCATATACTTTTCATCTATAATAACATACACATTTTCAATGAATCATAGCAGACCTTCATTTCACTCATAATTGTGATCTTACATGAAGTATATATTCATATGCTATGTTAGTATATGTTGGCATTTTGATATGGTCGGATGAGATGATTTATAAACAGGATAAATTTTACTTCTTCAGTAAATTGGAAGAAGACAAAACCGGATGAACTACAATTCCTCAGGAAGAAGAGTTCATGAGGATTGAGAGAAGATGAACTAGAGTTCTTCAGGATGAACCGGATAAACTAGAGTTCTAAAGTTCTTCAGGATGGTTAACCAGTTTTCATCTATAATAACATACACATTTTCAGTGAATCATAGCAGACCTTCATTTTAATCATAACTGTGATCTTACACGAAGTATATATTCATATGTTATGTTAGTATATGTTGGCATTTTGATATGGTGGGATAAGATGATTTATAAACAGGATCTATCTATATAAAAATCACATCTGTTCATAATAAAAAATCTATTTGCAACAATCAAATTTAGAATAAAATCAACTTTAATGATTAAGATAAAATATATCTATATAATTAATGGGTTAACCTAAATAAAACAGAAGGAAGAGTTAACAAAAACTTTAATATATATATATATATATATATATATATATATATATATATATATATTGATCTATATAAAAGAAGTTTCATCAGATCCTATACAAAGATCTATCTAACTAGCTAAGACTTAGCATCCGACATATAGTCTTCATCATCAAAGAAGTTGATGCTACTGCTGTCATCAGGAAACAACTTTTGACCAGGCGACAATCTCGGTCACAAATCGGAGGTGTAGGTGGAATCCCTGTTCCGGATTAAATACACATCCAGCTCTCTCTCCCCCTCTGGTCTTTGGAGATGAAGTATAATATCCCCTACAACTTCATCAGTGATGAAATCAGCGTACTCAAGCCCATTAGTGATGGACAGAGGTAGGATCCTCAAGTAAATGAGGAAATAGCCAATCGATGTGTGGTTTAGGTATTGCACCATTTGATTCAGATCATGACAATAAAATGTGCGAATGTCGGCGTACTCGACATAATCCACCTTTCCCTTCCACACATCCTGGCCAGCGGCATTCCGATGGAAATCGCCGTAGTGATGGATTTTGAGGGTGAACCTCTGACCACCTGCAAAAAAACCCAAATGCGCAGTAGAGAGTAAGTAATTAAAAAACATAAAACCCTAAAAATAAAAACCTGCAGCCATTGTTGAGTGAAAATACACTTACGGGGAGTCTTGCCGTAGTAGGGTGCTGGTTCATTAACACCCCTAATCCTCCATTGTTTACCAAAGGCAACCATTGATCGATCGAAGTTTTTTTTCTTGATGTTCAGGAAATACGTTCGTATTGAAGATTTTGGTGGCAAGAAAGTAGAAATTTAAAGCCAGTCAGGCCATGCTACCAGCTACGGTGCCAAGAAATGGAAAGGTCATGCCACGATAACTGTGTATATTTTTTACCTTTACCACGCAAATCCTGTTTTTACCGTGTCTATTTATTACCTTAAGCAACGCAAATTTTGTTGATCAATTATTTTTTATGTGATGGGAGTAATTAAATAAGTTCTGGTTAAAATATAACCAATTAATACTTCTGTCTCAATGGTTCTTCTTAATCTTGTAGTGTGTTACTTTCTTCTGACTGACCCAGGTTCAAGCCTTGTTTTTTGACTGACCCAGGTTCAAGCCTTGTTTGCTACATTTTATAACTTTTTGATTGTCTAATAGTGGATGACATGATTTATAAACTGGATAGATTTTTAGTTCTTCAGTAAATTGGAACAAGAACAAGATCGTATGAACTATAATTCCTCAGGAAGAAGAGTTCATCTGGAATGACAGTAGATGAACAGAACCGGATGACATTTTTAGACAACTGTTTCACTGACTTGGCGGACTGAGAAGATTTATAATTAAACATGATCAATTTTAGTTATTCATTAGAGAAGAAGAATAGAACCGGATGAACTAAAGTTCTTCAGGATGATTTATAATTAAAAAAATCTATTTGCAACGGAAAAATTAAGATTCATGTATTTTTTCCGGATGAATGTTTATAACCTTCCAGAACATTACCGTTCGCCACGTATATAATCTCATACCTGACCATTCGTCATCTACTATTTAGTCACACAACCTAATAACAGTGGCCATATGTACTACCTTTTAGCCACATAACTAAGTAAAAACAGTGGCCATTGCTCACATTTAGCCACACATAATATATAGTTAATAGTTTGGTTTTTTTATTAATTTACTAAGTAATAAAATCTACTATTACGTCACACAACATTATTTAAGCGTGGCCATACATTCCTTTTTGGTCACACGAATAAAAAACCATAAAAATTTCATGGCCGTTTGGTGCATTTCGCCAGTCTTTTTTATGTGTGACAAATAAGTGCCACATGTTTTTGTAAAACAGTGGCTAAAGCCATTGCACCTGATTGTTTTTGTCACATAAACAAAAAAAACATGGCTAAAGGGTCCAAAGGCTATATATTTGGCCACGAGTACAAAATATGTGTGGCTAAAGCTAGTGTTTCTTACCTTTAGCCACGTTTTTTTTAAACCGTGGCTAGGCGTTTTCGAAAAAACCATGGCTAAAGCCACTTTTTGACGTAGTGTGGGGCATCAGAGCAAGAAGTGGTATATATAATTAAGGATTTGACAAATGGCTTTGACGTTATTGTTAATTAATATATATGTTACTAGTCAGTTAATTACATGATGTTGAATTAGGAAAACAATACGAGACATGCAAAATCGGTAAAATCTTGTAGCTCGTAAAGTACCTCCTAAGAAGAGTGATCAGCTTGGAAAAACCAAATAATTATGATGCCATTGCAGCTCCTGTCGATCAGCCAATAATCCCAGAGGTATATATATTAGTATATACCATAATTTTTATTCTATTTTTTACTTTAATTAATTAATTGTTAATATATATATATATATATATATATGCTATAATAATAATAATTATTATTATTAGTATGTCACTTCTCATCAGGGGTGCGAAACTGCGACGTTGCACATGGAGGGGAATCCACTGAACATCGTGGGAATGGCTAAATTATTACCAAAAGAAAAAGATAAGAAGATTCATGGAAGTCCATTACCTCTTGGTTGCCATAGAATTACAACTTATCAGGTCAAAAAGGGTGCAACATATTTACCATTCCTATTAGATGATAAAACAAAGCTTTCGGAGGTTGAAAATAAATATATTATTGCATGGCCGATGAACCGAATGATTCTTCATTCTAATAACACATCAGATAAATCACAGTCGGTTGATCATTCTACGGTTCAAAAAGTACTGGAACTACCACAAAGAATTACTACATTAATTAATCGTATCTGCTAATTAATTAACTATATAAATATATATATATATATATATATATATATATATATATCAGTCTGATCGGTTTTATTTGTCATGTTTCCAGGTAAATAATGATCGGAAAAAGACGTCGAAAGTGTACTTAACACCAAACCAGCTGAGTCAAGATCTGATAAACAGAAAACTTAGTACACGGATCCAGCAGAAGCAGCTGATGAGCACGGACAAGAAATTATAATTAATTTATTATAGAGATTAAACTTTGATTATTGTATGTTATTTTTTTAAACAACATTTGATTAGTGTATGTACATTAATTTTTAATTATAATATGATTTAAGGTTTCTCTATATTAATTAATATACAGTATAATTAATTGTACTTAAGAAAATATATGTGACCATATATATAATACTAAAGGCCACACTTTTTATATTTTAACGTGGCCGTTCTCACCCTTTGGCCACGCGTATTGGGACAAAATATCTGATTTCAATAACCCTTTGGCCACTTTTTTTTCCAAATATATGTGCCTAAAACACAAATATACGTGACCATATAATATCAAAGGCCACACTTTTTATATTTTAACGTGGCCATTGCCACCATTTGGCCACACGTATTGGGATAAATTATCTGATTTCAACTCCCCTTTGGCCACTTTTTTTTTCAAATATATGTGGCTAAAACACAAATATACGTGACCATATAATACCAAAGGCCACCCTTTTTATATTTTGATGTGGCCGTTGCCACCCTTTGGCCACGCGTATTGGGACAAAATGTATGATTTCAGCAACCCATTTGGCCATTTTTTTTATAACATATGTGGCTAAAACACAAATATACGTGACCATATAATAACAAAGGCCACGCTATTTATATTTTAACGTGGCCGTTGCCACCCTTTGGCCACGCGTATTGGGACAAAATGTATGATTTCAGCAACCCATTTGGCCATGTTTTTATAACATATGTGGCTAAAACAAAAATATACGTGACCATATAATCCCAAAGGCCACACTATTCATATTTTAACGTGGTTGTTGCCACCCTTTGGCCACGCGTATTGGGACAAAAATTATAATTTCAGCAGCCCATTTGGCCACGTTTTTTTATAACATATGTGGCTAAAATACAAATATACATGACCATATAATACCAAAGGCCACGTTAAACAAACACATGTGGCCGTTGGGACCCTTTGGCCACGCTTTCCAGAAGAATTATTTGATTACAACAACAAATATTGGTACCCTTTAGCCATGCTTCTAGGTGGCTTCAGCCACTGATATTGTAACGTGGCCGTAGGATACATAAGGTAACGGGACCTTTGGTGACGATTGAAATGAAAAAAAAAACGTGACCAAACACCTTTGGTCATGGTTTTTTTTCCGTGGCCAAAGGTGAATTTTGACATAGTGAAAGGGGAGTACGAAGCTAAGAGTGCTGTTATGGCACTTTACTTAGCACAAGTTAAGACTCTGATGAATTCATTTGCGGTTTGTGAAGTGGTGCATGTGCCAAGAGGGAAAAATAAAAAAAGCGGATGTGTTGAGCAAGTTGGCATCGACTTCGTTTGAACATTTAGCTAAGGAAATACGGGTAGAAGTTTTGGAAGAACAGTCGGTTGTGGCAAAACTGGAGGTTGTAGTTCAAGCACTAGTTGACACATGGTTTGTGCCTATTTTTAGATATTTGAAGGAAGGACGATTACCGGATGATAGAGAAGAAGCGAGAAAAATTCGGGTCAATTCCTTACTATATCAATGGAAAAATGGAACATTATATCGGAAGACGTATCAGGGTCCACTTTTAAGATGTTTGACAATTGAAGAGGTGAAACGTACGGTTCAGGAAGTGCACGGAGGTGTATGTGGGAATCACATGGGACCTCGTATGGTGGTTAATAAGCTAGTAATTTTGGGATATTATTGGCCAGGGATGCATAAGTTGGTTGCAGAAGAACTTCGGAAGTGTGATAGTTGTCAGCGCCATGCACCAGTTAGTCTAAAAGCAAAACATGAACTTGTGCCAGTTACAACTGCATGACCTTTTCAAAAATGGGGGATTGATATTGTTGGGCCTTTTCCAGAAGCAGCAGGTCGTGTTAAGTTTCTCATAGTTGCGGTTGATTATTTCACTAAATGGGCAGAAGCGAAGGCGGTTGCAAGCATAACTGGGCAGCATGTGAAGAAATTTGTGTGGGAATACATCATTTGTCGGTTTGGATTACCGTTGCATACAGTGTCTGATAACGGTAAGCAGTTTTCGGATGAACCCTTCAAGGGATGGTGCAAAGAGTTGGGGATATGTCACACCCTGTAATTTCTGTGTCAGGCGTGAACGAGATGGAATCACAGTCAAGGTTACGCGAAACGATCTCTGGATGGTTAAATTACTAGATCTGTTTTAAAGACTCGAATACATTTCATTTCAGATTTAGCAGTGGAAAATAATAATAGTATGTTTCATTTGTTTTATAGTTTACAAAACAAGTATTAAATTAAAGATTTAAAGACATGACACCGTTAGGTGTTATGTAGTGAAATCTCCAAAAGGCTAGTGTGACCATGACTCCAGATGATATGAAGGATCCTAATGATAATGCACAAAAGAAATATTCCATACAAGCAAGCGGCCGATCAAGTACCTGAGAATTCATATACTAAAACGGTCAACATAAAGTTGGTGAGTTCACAGGTTTAAGTAAAAATAGAACTGTGATTGACAACAAAGTTTGATATCAGTTTTATCACCCATTTGATAATATGTTGAGATGCTGTAAATCATTATTACCACGAACCTTGAACTCCAAAACTAACTGATTACCCACTCATGGTATTCTGATCCAGGAATACCGAACAGTGATTATAACATTATGTACCCCATTGACTTAACATGAGAGTCAGGATTGGAGCTACCAATCAGGGCAGGGGCGTTAACCCAATAGATCTATTCACGTGTCATCGTTTCGTTGAAATTAATCGGATTCAATTAATAGTGGGGCTTTTGATCATAACATGAATCAACATGAATACGACAAGGTGGACGAATAGTTCATGTAATTAATAATGGTAACATATTATCTAATTATCGGGCATGATATAAGTTATAAGAATTCTTCCCCAAAAACATTTAAAACAGTTTAAAAGAGGGGCCTGTGAAGACTCACAGAAATCAGGCAGTGTCTGAATGATGTAACGGCAGATAACAGACAACCTAGCAGTCCTAAATCAGTATATGACAACTTAAGGTCTAGAATTTGGATTAACAGTTAAGTCACTCCCAAATTGATGGTCAAGTCTTGACGTTATGATGACCCAGGTAATTGTTGATAACAGACAGGCGTTAGGAATTATTTATTCTCAATAAGTAATTTAATATCGATAACGTTCTGGAAAATAAAGTTATATATATATACATATATATATATATTCTCAAAATATATAAAGATGTTCCTATGTTATAAAAGGGTTTAGGCCAATATTTATTTGAATAAATATAAGTTTTAAACATGAGCTCAATTTTGTTTACAAAAGCCGTTTGTAGTAAAAGGCCCGATATACCCGGGTTTCCACCTGTATTTATCAACTCACGTTATTATCCAATATTACTCGAAATAGAATTTATAATAATAAAAGTATTCCTATTTTTATTAATGAACTTCCAGAAAATATGAGTCTAGGATTTAAAATTCTAAAGTGTCGGTTTTGCTGATACGCGTCCGGTTTTGACAGTTTTGGCCCTGCGACTAGTTTTAAGGCCCGATAAATTATCCAAACACTTAGTAAAAATAACCTAAGTCATGATAGGCCCTAATAAGTTTTCCAAATCAGTTCAAACAATATTTGGCAAAACTATTAAAAAAAGGGGGTTTTTGGGTCCGTTAAAAGTTCGTTTTAAAGCCGGTTTTGACCTAGTTTAGCTCAAATCAAAAGGGATCTTTTTAGTAACTTTTTATCACTCATTTAAGTGTCTAAGTTTACTGTTAGAAAGTCCAAACTTTCTAGAAAATTCGGAGTTGGCCCGAGGGGTCGTTTTTAGGATTTTCCGGCTTATGTTTTGCAATTTAGGGGTACTTAGGTTCATTTCCAAGAAAAGTGCCTTCACAAAAGTTGTTTCAAAAGTGTCAAAATGAGTCCCTAAGGGTTAGGATCTCTCCAAAACAGATCTTGAGTTTTTGGCTAAAAACCTAGTAAAGTTATGATCTTTAAACATGGTTTAAGGTGTGTTTAGCATTTCTAAGGCCATGGATCTAAATGTTTAGGCATATTAACATATAATAAACATAATCTAAGGCATAACACATCATCAAATCGTGGGAAACAAGTTCTCGTGTGAAACCAGTTAGTAAACTAACATCATTAGCAAAGATTAACAAAGATTAGGAGTTTTCTAGACTTTTATCAAATAAAGATCATCATAATCATCAAGACTTGTTCTAGGGAGTGAATGGATCATGGAAATGAGTAAGGAATCATGATCTAGTAAGATGAACATCAAATAATTCCATAAAACTTACTTGATCTTGAAAGGTTTTCAAGTAAGGGAATGAAATGGTGAAGATGATGCTTGATGAAGACTTGGAACTTCTTCTCCTTGCTTGATCTTGGCTGAAAACTAGAGAGAGATGACAGAGAGAGAGGGCCATGAGGTAGAGGGGGGGTGGGAGAGGAGAGGTGGTGGGAGCTTCTATTGGATTAGGGTTTGTAGAAATGAGAAGTGTGTGTGTAAATGTGCTTATATATGGGAGAGATAAAAGGCTAGGGGTGTTTGGGTTGTGCTCGTGGACCGGCTCAAGAGGGAGGGGGTTACGGGTTGGGTTCTATACAAGAGAAGAGTAAGAGTGTTGTGGTTTGGGGTTAAATGAATAAGTGTGTGAAGAAAAGAATATGGTTGAGAACAAGGATGCTTTCGCAGCTGAGGTTGATGAAACTAAGATATGCCCCAATCCTACTTGTGCTCGATTAATTCCTGGCTTAAGACAACTCTGGAAAAATGCTGAAATCGAACTTTTTGATATGCAATGTTCTAGGAGTTTATTTAAAGGTAGGTGGGAAAAGAGTGAAGAGAAAGTAAAAGCCCAAAAACTAGACATTGAGAAAATATCAAAAGCTAGCAACGGAGAAGACTATTTTATATGATCGAGCTAGGATTGAGATATCTGAGCTGACACAGAAATTAACTGAACTGCAACAAAAATATGATGAGCTGCGGGTCAAGTATGATTGCAATCAGGAAAGAAATCAGCGAATGCTCGATGCTGGAAAGGAATTGTCACATGCTGTTGTAACTGGTCAAGTTGGAAAAGATAAAACTGGGTTTGGGTCAGAAAAGTCTGATAAGTCTCTGTCTGCAAACAACATTATTCCTCCACCAGTTCCCAGAGACATTATAGGAATACTTCTTAGTGAGGATCAAGTTGAACGAACCAAGTCTGATCATAAAGAAGCTGCTCCTCCCATTGATAGTGTCTTGGTTGGAACTACACCATTGACTCAAGAAGAAATTGATAATGAAGCAAACATGACTTATGGTGAAGGGAGAGTAGAGGATATATCAGACAATGATGTTCAGAAATATGACAGGTGTCATAACTCTAAGTCTGATGATGCTAGGATAGAGTTGAAACCATACCCTAAAATTGAAACCCCATACTTCAGACTAATTGACAAAGTCAAAAGGGAAAAGGTGATCTTGACGACACGGCCTGAGGGGAAGATTTTTATGACATCTGGATCAATGTTTGACCAAGAACTAGATATTGGATATGACTTACCATCCTTCTCCTCAAAGTTCAAGGGAATAACCGATGGAGTGATAAGTGAACCTAAAGTTGAGAGGCCAAAGATCACCATCAAGCATCCGAGTATGAAACCAACAGCTGGAGTGAAGAATGAAAAACTCAAGGGAGTAGCGGTGTCTCCCATTTCTTCAGTTGGATCATGCAGTTGCCGTTGTAATTGCAAGAATGGTGCTTCAACGTCAAAGAATCAAGGAAGCACAAAGACAGAAAGGACAGGTTTGACACAGGCTTCGACAAACCAGCAGAAAGTCAAATCTGAAGCTGCAGTCAAAGCAAAGAAGCAGACACAAGGCAAACCTACTCCATATCAGCCACCAAAGACAAATGGGTACACGTCTGACTTCTATCTAAAGAAGCAGACTTGCTTTAATTGTGGCAATGCTGGTCATATTGCTAGAAACTGTCTTTATCGCCCCTATGAACCCTATTTTCCGAAAAGTCAAAGGGTTTCATCTCAGGAGTCTGTAAAGTCTAAGCCAATGATGGTGCAAACACCTAAGGCAAGGAAGACTGTTACTCCTAAGGTTAAACCCTCTGATCAACATTGGGGTGCTGCCAAAGCTGAGAGAAAAATATTTAAATCAAAACAACAGCTTTCCAAGTTACCAAAATTTCCACAAACAGGTGAAGAAACCGTTTTCAAAACAACCAAAGTCTGAAAAACCCATAGTTACCCCTCCCAAGGTAACTAAAACTGTTTTGAAAAATGATTCTAAAATTAAGAAGGTTGAAATACCTAAAGTCACAACTCCAAAGGTGACTAAAACAAAAACTGTTTTGAAAAATGAATCTAAAACGAAGAAGGTTGAAATACCTAAAGTCACAACTCCAAAAGTGACTAAAACAAATGTTGATTCACCTGGAACTTGGAAACCAAAAATCAAGACAGCTCCATCCCAACTTCCTGATTTCTCAAAAGGGATGTTCTTACAAGAAGTATCTTTTATTGATTCCTCAGGTGTACCCAGAAAAACAATGGCCTGGGTACCAATGGCTAACTAATCTCTCACTATGTGCAGGAACAGTCAAGGAGGATTATCACTAACATTTTTATTATTAATTTGTTTGTTGATAAGTGATTGTTCCAGGCACAGTTTAGGAGACGTATCTTCATGTCATGACAAGCAATTTTTTATGGAGGATATGTTTCCTTGAGAGGTAAAAGGTCAAATTCAGCATGAAAGGTACTGTTCTTAACTTGGTTGTTTGTTTGATGAAGCGGTAAAGGGTGTTTGTGTCAAACCAAATTCCTTAAAATTTTCAGTTGGTGCTTGGTTGTTCAATTTAAAAAAAAAAACAAAAAAATGAGGTATGCATGCTATAAAACCCAATTTTCTAAAAATTTTCAAATCCATACTTTGAAGGTTAGCTTGGCCAGATGTGTGTGAAGTTATTTGCTCTGCTTATGTGTTCGTGTTTAAAAAAAATGATGATGTTCACAAAAGTTTTGACATTAAAAATCAAAAAGCAAGGGGAAGAAATGTAAAGATGAAGAAAAAGTTGACCCCTCAAAAATTGTGTGCTTTTCAATTTTTAATAGTTTGTTTGTGTTTTGTTTCTGAGAAGGGAGGGAAGCCCGGATTGGAGATGACTGACACGTGTAAGGCGGAAGTGAAAAGCAAGCTCCACGGTGATATGCTCGGTAGGCTCGACCTAATCTTATGACCACCAATGTAAGTGCAATGAACTCAAAATTATATATATGTTTAGTTTCTCATCTCAGTTTGCATGGTTTAAAAAACTGAGTCCCAGCAAAAACGGGTTGAGAGTGGTAATTATACCTAGTATTCACTCTCTCACACGCCATGTTTCTGCTGTCATGACTACACCACATAATGAAAAGAAAAGAAAAGAAAAAGAAATGAAAAAGAAATGAAAAAGAAAAGAAAATGAAAAGAAAATGAAAAATAATCATTCAGTTTGGTCTTCTTTGCGTGCTTATTCGGCCGACCTGATCACCGACTGATGATTAATGAAATAAGTGGTAGTCATAACGGTGTTGCATGGTTCCTCAAGTTGGGGGTTTGTGAATCCTCAATAAACTCTGAGGTTGGTAGGTTTTGCTATGTACAATTGGGTGTGGGGACGATTAAACATGCTGGTAATTAGTAATCTTTTAAGCATGATGCATTTGGTTGGGTTTGAACGGGTCTGAGTTTAAAGCGGACAAACATACTAGCAATCACCTGGACTAGTCGAGTAACTGAAGCTGAAAAGGGTTCCTCAGTCAGATTCATACGGTTTGATCCCTTGTAAACTTTCTCATGTTTGATATTGGTAAGTATTTGTTTATTTTTATCTTTCGTGTGTGAGTCTTTAAGTTCTTTTTGGTTGTGTTTACGTCTTGGCCAGGTTAATTTGAGAAGTCAAAATGTGTTTTCATGGGTTTTGATGCATGACAGTATGCCCCCTGCAGATCTTGACAAATTTTTAGGGGAAGGAGAGGGGATAATAAGTATTATCCGAATGGAACTCGAGGATGATACTTATTATCTAATGAAAAGACTTCCATAATACATAGTATCTGAAGGGAACTCGAAGATAATATGTATTATCTCAGGGGAAGTCCTTAGCTGAGGGGAAGTTATCAGCTAAGGGGAAGTCTTTAGAGGTCTTTGGGTTCAGGGGAAGTTTTATAGAAAACCCGTAATCTATATTAGGGTTTTTGGTTAAAATTATGTTAATTTGAATCAACTGAACAGATGATAATTACCTTCTAACCCAAAGACCAGTCATCAAATGTCTGGTGGAGTATATTTTTTCTGGTATGTGTTAGACAGGTTGATGAGAGAAAGATGTTGCTGATGTTGCTACTGCTCAAGTTAAAGAACCAGCCGGACAAGACTTCCATCTGAAAAGAAACTGTTCAGGGGAAGTTGTTGGTGTCTTTACAAGTTTTCAAAAGCTTCAAAAGAGCTTCAAAGAAGATGTTCACATATTTAGGGGAAGCTGAAGATTTCAAGTCGATCTTTGATGAAGAAAATGATGCAGAGAGCAGTCAGAGATCATGAAGTTTGAAGATCAACAATCAAGTTCTTCACAGTTAGAGGTTTTCAAAATTTTACCCTCTAATTTTTGGAGATTCAAGACAGTTACCGAAGATTCAGCAAGAACCAGTTCTTTCAACAGAAGCAAGTCAATGAGAATCCTCCATCTCATTAACTTGTTCATTTCAAGAAGTTCGAGCTGATGCTGATCAAGAGGAAGTCCCAAGTGCCCGTCATGAAACCCATTGAAGATTTCTGCGGAAAGAATCATCATCAACATCTATGCCAGCCAGTCAAGAAGAAGAATTTCAAAGATTGAAGACATTTAATATCACAAGCCTAGGGGAAGATTGTAGAGGCTAGATTATGAGGCTTGTAATATTAAATAGTTTGGGCTAGGCTTAGAGGGTTTATTTAGTTTAGTAGACTTGTTTGCTTGGGTTTACTATTGAGCTTGGGGTTTAAGATTGGGTTTACCATTAGGGTTTAAGGGCCCAATTGTAAACTCATGGGGTGGCTATATAAACCCCATGAGTTCACCATTGTAGAGCTTATTGGTTTACGACTTTAGGAGCAGCCAAGTGGTGATTACGATCGTAAACTCAAGAAGTTAGTTTACGATTACGATTTGTACCCGACAAGTTCATCTTGTGTGCAAGATCAGGTTTTTGTCGTTTATGTTAATCGTTTGCTTTGTATTCTTCTCATCTCTTTCTTGAATCACTAATCTAACCGGATTCCGCACGCTTAGATTAGTTAGATATCGTGAACGATTGTTGTTCCTGGACCAACAGATATAAATTTTATTTTATTTTTATTATTGAAGTTCCATCGATACAACAATATTAAGTTACCGTTTTAAGGTGGTTTGGTTATCGTTTTACCGTAGGGTCACGTCAAGACTGTCAAGAGGTTGGCATAATACGTTATCTAAGTTAACAAACCTATATTATATGCACAGATAACAGATAAAGAAAGTTATTAAACGAGGTTTTTAGACTTAGGAAACTTACGGGTTGTCACAGGATAATACAAATTTTTGCATCTGTAGCCTATCCACAGGCGAATGGGCAGGTGGAGCGTGTGAATAGAAGTATGGTAGAGGGAATCAAGGCGCGTTTAGATAAGGCTGGTGGAGGATGGGTAGATGAACTTTCGCATGTGTTGTGGGCACACCGAACGATGCCAAAAACAAGTAACAGCCGAGACTCCGTTTAGTTTAACATATGGAACTGAGGCTGTTATACCAGCAGAAATAGGGTTGCCTACTCAGAGGATGGTTGAGGAAAGGGACAATGATAAAGAACTACGGCGAAATTTGGATCTGTTAGAGGAGCGACGAGAAATTGCTGCCATTAGGGAAAGCAGATACAAATCTGAAATGGAAAAAATATTATAATGCTCATGCTAAGGTTAATCAATTCAAAGAAGGGGATTTGGTGCTGAGGAACAATGACGTTAGCAGGGTTGAACCCAAAGGAAAGTTGGGAGTGCAATGGGAAGGACCTTATAAGGTGTCCGAAGTGTTAAAAAAGGGGTCATACCTCTTGGAGGATGGAAATGGGAACCAGTTGGCACGGCCTTGGAACAATGTTCATTTAAGAAAATATTACTTGTAAATTTTGCAGATGTATGCAAATAATATCGTGTATGGATATAGTCCATTTAATGAATAAAAGTTTTGTGGTTGTTACGAGCAAGCACTTACCTTTTTTAATAATATAAAAAAGAAAAAAGTATACGTATACGATGAGGTTGATCTAAGAGATCATGAAAATGGTTGGCCACCATACATCTTCTAAAAGATGTGGTCCTAAGAGACCGAGCAAAATTGATCAATTTTTATGCATCTTTATGGATGCGACCTAAGGGGTCACAAAAGGTGGCTAAGTGCTATCCAAATTCCCGGAAATTGTTGCTTTAAAGAGAATTGTTGCTTCTTGTTAGCATAATAATATAAATAAAAGAAAGAA
>JBCNJP010010868.1:0-19648 GCA_039602395.1 Deinandra increscens subsp. villosa
TAAACATATCGAGGATGAGGCCTTGCATGCAAATGGTAGCTTCGGAGTGGGTTATAGTCCAGGTTCAGTTTTGTTTTGTTTGTTTATCGTTCGCTATAACCACGGCTCTGATACCAATCTGTCACACCCCGGTCAACGGTTTCGGGTGTGAGCGAGAATGGAATCATAGTAGAGGATACATAGAACAACTTCTAATAAATTAAAAACTTCATAAAACATTACTTCATTTCATTGCAGCGGAAAAGATAGTGGAAACGATAATGTCTTACAATTTGAAAACATAAAGTCTTAAATTAATATTAAAAGCATAAATCGGTTTATTTGGATAGTCGGGACTATGACTCCGAAAGCAGGTCCGATAGCGTACATAAGCCCCCATTTGCATGTCTTCATGAGTTGCGTCAATTACCTAAGAAATCATGAGTTTAAAAAGGTCAACATAAAGTTGGTGAGGTTCACAGGTTTAAGACTCACAGTTTAATCATTGTAAAACAGTTTTCAGTATACTTAAATATTACGTTGGTTTACCGTTGTGGTTGCATGATCTCACCTGAACCTTGATTTCAAATACTAACGGTTTACCCACCCAGCATCTCTTGCCCAGAGATGTTAAACAGAGCAGAATAACTGACGTGTACCCCCAGACAATCCGGAGTCAGAACTGGAGCTACCAGTTAGGGTAGGGTTGTCAACCCAAATAGATCTATTCACTAGCTATCGTTTCGTACAGAACTAATTGAAATCAATTAATGGTGGGATTACGGTTGTACAAACGTTCATAACGTTAATGTACCATGTTGGGCAATCAGTAAGAGAACAAGTAGTCATACGGCTAACAGATAAACCATAATATTAAGTAAAAAGCATTTATCAGTTTTCATGATTTCTCCCCCAAAGTATAAAGCAGTTAAAGGAAAAGGGGCCGTGAAACTCACTGAATCAGCAGATAAGCGGTAAATAAGCAGTGAAGGAACGGTAGCACGTAACGTCCTAAATCATTAAATAAACATATGCATAAGGTCTTATGATCATTTGAGTAACAAAAGTCACCCAAGTGATACCGGTCAAGTCTTGACGTTTTAATCCGTTTGTATCTTTGAAAACCCGTTAACTTGTATTTATCAAACAAATACGTTCGGTGATGATTCATATTTATGTTAAATAAATGTAACCAAAGATTAATCATTTTTAACAATTCAACCAAGTCTTGAATATTGAGTTTAAAATAATAATAATGTTTATTATTATTTTCACAAGTTCGTATAATTATTTTTAATTAAATAATTACATATCCGATTTGTTAATCTTGCAAGTTATAATTATATTAAATAATTATGATTAACAATACTTTGGTGAATAAAGCATGGTTTATATCTTTTGCAAATAATTATTTGTCAAGAATAATTATTAAATGTTTGCTTTATTTTTAAAACATGAATCTTTAAGGAAAACATTCAAAGTTTCTAACATTTAATCATTTATTTTTCGAAAGCGTTTAATGTCTCATTTGCATGAAATATATATATTCTTTCATAAATATTTTCAAAACATTGTAACGACGCTTGGATTCATATAAAATCGTCTTTCATAAAAACTTGATTTTATTTAACAGTCTCCAACGAATGTAAGTCCATTATTGGTTACTTTGATTTTATTAAAGTAACATAAAAAAATCCATGTAAGCATTTAAAGTTAATGGCTTGTCTTTGATTTATTTTTATAAAATCCTTTTATAAAAATATTTAGTTTTCACAAGTGACATTTTTATAGAATAATCCATTTATCTTCAAAGTTTTAGAAAGGTTAAAACTTGTAATAAATCCAAGAATTTATGTCACTTTAATCATTTGACATAAATATTATTCTTACCATTTTTAGTAACAAAATCTATATTTATTCTTTTTGTCTTGAACACATATTTAATGTGTTGATTTTCCAAATCAAGTAATATTCTTTTGTTTTAGTCATAGGTTACATATGTAACATTTGTTTAATTATTTCATCTTGTTTTAATATTGTCTTAACATGTAACATAAATAAACATAAGTAACAATCAACTAACACATTGGTGTTAGGACTTTATAAATGTAAATAAACAATCAACTAACACATTGGTGTTAGGACATTTAAATATAAACAATCAACTAACATTTTCATGTTAGGACAATTAAATATAAACAATCAACTAACACTTTTGTGTTAGGACAAATAATGTAAACATGTATAGATGGTTATTCATGATTTAATTTATATGAAGAGGTTTGAGTTTTATTTAAAACAACTAACTATGAAATCAAGATTTCATATTTTCAAGAATCATGGTGCACATCATATTACTTTCCTTAGATTTCATAAGTGTGTTTCACCACACTTTTTGGCCATCTTTAAGCATTTTAATGCACCAAAAATAAGTGTTTGATCTTGGAAGAAAGGAGGTTAAAGATAGAGTTTTTGTTAGTTGTTCAAACAAAACACAAACACTTTGATCATTAGTGGATGTTGTCAAGACTTGTAGCTTTCTTGGGTGATGAACATGGAAGAACATAATGAAAGGGGTTAGAACACTCACAAGGAGCGAGAGGAAGATTGGCGGTGGTTGGTGGTGGTCCGGCACGACGGTGGACGGCGGTCCGGCGGTGGCAGCGGGGCGGCGGTGTGGTGGCTGGGCAGTGGCAGCCGGCTCGGTGAGGGGGGGGGGGGGGGGTTGGCTTCAAGGGAGCAAGGGAGATGGGTGTTTGAGTGTGGGGGACAATGAGCTCCTAAACCCTCCCTTTTATAGTCCTAATCAAGTTTTTACCCATTGTGTATTAGTGTGTTGTCAATCCCTCAAGCCCTCTAGTTTAATCCAAGAGTAGGTTAATAGTTTTTATAAATCTGATAAAAGGTTAGAAGCTTTTATAAAACATGGATGGATTAGGAGTTTAATAAATTCATAACTTTTTAAAATATACCTCAAGTATATTTAATCCAATTAGATGGTGGTTGTTATTTTTATAAACGTCGTTGGTCCAAATTTTATAAAAATATTAGCGGGTTGAAAGGTTGGTTAAGTTTTTATAAAAACTAGTGGGCTTAAACAAACAATTAAATTTGTTTACAATTGGGCCGAAGCCCAATCGAGATTTGGAATGGGAATGGGCCGAGGCCCATTCGGGTTTGACAAAGGAGTCGGGCCGAAGCCCATTCGGAAATCGGTTGAGCCGAGGGCAGGCGGGTCGCGAGAAAAAGAAAAGGATTGGGCCGGTTCGGCCCAATGTGTTTCGGGCCGCGGGTCGGGTATTCGGTTTTCCGGTTTGGGGAAAATACTCAGTGTGACGAGGTGAGTCATCGGTTAAGTTTTCGGGTTGATCCGGGTTGATTTGGGCTTGTTGGGCTTTACTGGGCCCAATAGAGTTAACGGATATTGTTTTGGTTAAAGTCTTGACAATGTAACGTTTTTTTTCACAACATTTTAATTTCATAGAACGTTTTAACAGTTTGAATCAGTTTGATAAAATATAAAATATCAAATTTTATATTTAATTTCTTATTATTAAAGTTCCATTAAAAATAACACGAAACGTTCATATTTCCCAGTTATCTAGCGTGAAATTTTAAATCAGTTAATCATTTAACTAAACACGGTTAATCATGCAGTTTAACGAATCACATAATTATTACGTAATAAAAGTCAACGAAAGTCAACGGAGAGAGAGTTGACCTGATTTTTGGGCCGGGTGTCACAATATATATATATATATATATATAGAGAGAGAGAGAGAGAGAGAGAGAGTTGGGTTAAAATAAGAAGTATTTTTTTCATAAGAAGTGTAAGAAGTACATATTGCGTTAGATATTAATGCATAGTGTTATAATTTAATTGTGTTTTTGGTAAACATATGACAATCCTAAAGTAGAAAACATCATTTTTTGAATTTCAAACACCATTTATTAAGAATTATTAAAAGAACATTGTGTTAGAATATTAGTACATTGTGTTATCTTTTAATTCTAATTTTGAAAAACATATGACCTTCTAAAATGGAAAGAACCTTGTATAGTGTCATATATTTACCAAATATATAACTAGAACACAATGTCATGCTTTAATATCTAACACATTATATACTTCTTACACTTCTTACGCAATACTATTTTTTTACAATAACCCTATATTATATATATATATATAGATTTGGGGTAAAATACATCAAGCAAAAACGCTACATCAATGCGGATTGATCTGGGGCGTCCATCAAGATCATCCAACAGCCAGGATCTATGGTGTTTTCCGCCTATGGTGTTTTTTTACCCCCCGAAAACGCCATAGGCGAAAACACCATAGATCTTGGCTGTTGGATGGTCTTGATGGACGCCCCAGATCAATCCGCATTGATGTAGCGTTTTTGCTTGATGTAGCGTAACTCGACTCTATATATATATATATATATATATATATATATATATATATATATATAGGGGTATGTTCAAATGAGAACTTTTGGTTTTGAGAGCTTTTGAGAACTAAATCTCAACCACACATTTCAGGGGGGACCACTACAATTTATGGGAGGGGGGGTACATGTAAATAAACTTGTGGCTCAAATTAGTTCTTTTTAGTTCTCAAACCCAATTAGTTCTCAAATGATCCTCTCCCTATATATATATATAGGGCAAGGTTAGTATGAAAACCCAATCTAGTTGGGAAAACTTTACAAACCCATCCAAGGGCCATAGATCAAACACATCATCCAGATGCCTTATACCCATAAGGGCTTTATGGACTTTTCATCATACCTAAAAGCAAAAGCAAATATGTTTGTCTGGCACATGGAAGACTTTGAAACTTTACCTCTGTCATTTTTGCTTTCCATCTCTTCATCTCTCCTCTAGTTCTTATACTAGACCCACTTCCTTCAACTTCTACTTTCTACAATTTCAAAAAACCCACCTATTTTACTTTCTACTCCTTATAACTTCTCTGCAACTCAAGAACTAGTTTCCACGATGGTTCTTGATTCTTGTACCACTTATTTCTCTATTTTCTCTTCTTCTATTCATTACCCACAAAAGGTGAGTGTCTTTTTCAATAGATTGGTGTTCGGAGAGGATGATGGCTTCGGTGTAGCTTCAATCACAGGAGAAAATGGCTTGGTACAGAATTTGATTGAAGCGCAAGGTTGTTGGATGTAGTGGTAGTAGAGGTGTCGGATCTGGGGGTTGTGGATTTGTTGGAAATTTATTATTTTATATGATAACTTTATTACAAACTTAAATTATTACTTTTTACATTTTACTTTTATATATATTAATATTGAAGAAGATTGAGTGATTTCTATGATGAAGAACCAACTTGAAGCTTTAATGGAGTCCATGAATATGATAAAAGTACATACAAGAAAAGTAAGAAGAAGAAAGGTATTGGGGAAAAACATAAATTGTGTTGTTGTGGATGTGGGCCATGTGACTTTAAAAGAAAATTTAATATTAACCCCCTTTGGTTTAACTAGACTTACAAACTAGACATTTTAATTTTATTCAATCTCTAAACATTTTGTGTCATCTTACATATTAACTATAATAACTAATTAAAAATTCTAAATAATTGGTATTTTATGTTATTATATTAGTTAATTAATTTATAATCTTTTTTTTTTCTATTTATAAACGATTTAAGTTTTGTTCTTTATGATTTACAAGTGTTTTTATTTTATTTATTGGTGGTATATTTTAAGTAAAGAAGTATAAATATTGTTGTCGTACTTTTCTCTCTTGTACTTTTCTTTTATAACGTTTCAATTAAGCTACATACGTAAAAAAATGTTATGTAAAAAAAATGTTATTGTTATTAAACATTCCGCTCACAGCATGTTACATACGTAAATCATTTAGAAATGTGTAAATAAACGTTACGTATGTAAATTTACTTGTGTAACATGTCACATATCATTGTCACAATTACAATTAACAATAAATGTTACGTATGTAAATTTACTTATGTAACATGTCACATATCATTGTCACAATTACAATTAACAATAAACGTTAGAAAATGTTACGTATATAAAATTTACTTATGTAACATGTCAAAATTACAATTAATAATAAACGTTACAAAATGTTACGTATGTAAAGTTAGTTATGCTTCATTTCTTTATAACCATCTTCATCTTTGACAAAAAAATCCCATTCACCAAAATGTATTTTTTTAGTGAATATATTTTTTTTCTCCAAAATGTATTTTTTAGTGAGTTATATTTTTTAGATATGTTATTTTTCTTTTTCTCCAAAACGTATTTTTTTTAGTGAATTATATTTTTTTCTCCACTGGTATAGTTACATATGTAATATCATTATTAAGTTACATATGTAACATTTTGATAGAATTTTGTGAGCCACATGATGGGCTGATTTGAGGGAACTTTATTCAAGCAAGCCATAAACAAAGAAAAATTTCATGAGCTATGAAAACACATGTATAAGGGTTACATGTAAACACTAATAACACTATTAAGAAAAATTAGCTACCGTTACATATGTAATTTTCATATATGAGCAATATCAATAACGTGGATGCGACGTTTCATTCACCCTAAAAAAATGTTTATTAGTTTAAGCATGAAACTACGTAAATTTACATATGGAGGACGGTTTACATAGGTAAATTTAAATAAATTAACGAGATGTACCATATTCAATAAG
Source organism: Deinandra increscens subsp. villosa (assembly GCA_039602395.1). NCBI lineage: Eukaryota > Viridiplantae > Streptophyta > Magnoliopsida > Asterales > Asteraceae > Deinandra > Deinandra increscens. The sequence goes on from JBCNJP010010868.1 coordinate 6,682, forward strand.
TAAATTAAAATATGTAATGCCGTTACGGAAGTATATTAACATATAGATATATATGTAACATCATTGTTTAGTCACATATGTAACATCATTATTTAGATATGCATTTTTCTAAATAGAGATATCCCAAGGCACGAATTGTTACATATGTAAAAAATGTGTTACTGCATGTTACATATGTAAATCAACAGGACATGTTTAAGAAAAAATGACAATTATAAATTATTAATTTATAAGAAACATGTACAATAAACGTTACAAAATGTTTCATATGAACTACAATATTTAAAAAATGATCAAAAATAATAACAACCTAACAAAAAAATATAAAAGATAATTATGTTTTTGTTCTTGATAATCTTCTTCATCTTTAACACAAAAATCTCTTCATCTACAAAAAAAAAAAAACAAGTTCGTCAATTCATATACGTAAACTCTACACATGTTACGCAAGTAAAATTACATATGTAACTTTAGATATTACCTATGTAACATAAGATTATATAGCATGATACATATGTAAATTTTATGTCTAATATAACTAGAAACACGAATTATACTATAAAAAGTCTTATCTACATATGTAACTAAAACGTACTCCATATGCACGAACACTCACTGTCATCATATCAAATAATAAAGGCTCGTAACATTAAATGTAACATTACATATGTAACATATGTGTAAATTTACATACGTAACATTATTAAAAAAACATATATAACACACGTGTAACATTAAACTAAACATGGATATTCCAAAGGAATGATACATATGTAAATTTATATACGTAACATAATTAAACTAACATCATAGAGACAACTTCCTATTCACAATCCAAGAGAATGAGACATGTGTAAATTTACATACATAACATGATTAAAAACATATGTAAAACGCGTGTAACATTAAACTAAATAGAAATATCCAAGGGAATGATACATATGTATATTTATATTATTGAACAACATATATGTAAATTCACATACGTAACATAATTAAACAGACATCATAGAGACAACTTCCTATACAAAATCCAACGGAATCATACATGTGTACATTTACATACGTAACATGAATAAAAAACATATGTAACAAGCGTGTAACATTAAACTAAACAAAAATATCCAAGGGAATGATACATATATAAAATGTAAATTTACATCTATAACATGCTTAGAAAAACATCACAGAGACAACTTCGTAGTCAAGATCCAAGGGGATAAAACATATATAAACTTATAAACATAACATGATTAAAAAATATCACCCAGACAACTTCTAGAAAACAAATTTTATCATTTGTTAGATACACATGTTATGTAAGTAAATTTATATATGTAACATTATATGTTACATATGTAACATAAGATATATGTAACATTAAATATTACATATGCAGGTAACTTTTTAACAATTTTTGTGAGGTAGGCATGTTATGAAAGTAAACTCACATTCACATATGTAATATTATATATTACATATGTTACATAAGATATTACACTTATTTTGTATCGAAAAATCTAAAATTATTTTGTTCTAGAAACATTTAAATCCAAATGGTATAAAAATAGTAATTAACTAGTTAATTATTAAATTTCATGAGCTATAAATGTTACATATGAACACTAATAATTTTATTAAGACATATTAGCTACTGTTACATATGTAATTCTCACATATAGAGATCTATCAATCACACTGATGCGACGTTTTGAATTCACGGTTTGAATACTTACAAACCAAATTAAATGGAAATTAAGAATGGATTTTTTAATGACAACACTTACAAACAAAATTTGAGTTTAAGATTTGAATCTTCTTTTTTAGTCAAGAATACTTAGATCTAAAGCAATTAACTTTTATATATAATTTTTTATTTTCTCAGATCTAGATCTGAAGAACTTTAGGATTTTAGTCTTAAAATTGGTTAGAAAACAGAACTAGTTACAGCCTTCATCTCCAAATTTTGAAACCCTAAGATGGTGAGTGGAGGAACAAGTACCTTTGATTTTATGTTTCCAATTCAGATCTCGATGGTGACTCCCCCTCCCATGAAATTGTAGTGGTCCCCCTTGAAATTTGTGGTTGAGATTTAGTTCTCAAAAGTTCTCAAAATAAAAAGTTCTCATTTGAACCTAACCCATATATATATATATATATATATATATAGGGCATGGATAATTTGGAAACCCACTTGAGCCTTAAAAACTTTGAAAACCCTTTATGGGCCATTGATCTCATTCATCAATGGATGAGATTAAATCTTACTTTTTGCATTTTCTTTTCCATTTATTTAATAGCCAAAAAGGTAGAAAAGGGTAAGATAGTAATCTTACTCACCTTTCTCTCTCCTACTTTTTCAATTTCCAATGCACCAATCATTACTATCTCTCCTACTTTTTAAATTTCTCTCTCCTACTTTTTTAATTTTCAGACACGAATTTTACATATGTAAAAGATTTGTAACTGCTATTAAACATTCTTATTTCAGCATTTTACATATGTAAATTATCTTGACAAATGAAATAAAAAATAACAAATATATTTTATTAATTTATAAGTAACCGTCACAATCAACATTAAACATAACAACATGTGTTATATAAAATGATAAAAAAAATTATAACAAGCTAATAAAAAATATAAAAACTAATTATGCTTGAGTTCTTGATAATCATTTTCATCTTTGATAGAAAATCTCATAACCTACAAAGAAAACAAGTTCATCAGTTTATATATGTAAATTAAAATATATAACGAGACGTAACATGTCACGTAAGTAAATTTACATATGTAATTAGGTTTTACATATGTAAAATAATATATTACATATATATTACATATGTAAGTAAATCTGCATATGTAAATGAAACTCGAACCGGTTCATATACATATGTAAAACATGCAGTTTTTTTTAACTACTAATTGTAATGCATAAAATCCTATTTACATAAGCACATTATCTATGGTGAGTTTCCTCCTATGGGATTGGAGATGATCGGTGGGTGGGTAATGCCCCCGTCAGTGATCCAAATTGCCGTTCAAAAAAAAAAACATAAGCACATTTACATATGTAACATTAGTTATTACATATGTAATATCATTAAATATACCTTAAAGAATTACATAAGCATCAAAATAGTGTCATTAAAATACCTACAGATCATGAAAACACATAGAGTCCATTTTTCCTAAAAAGCCCAATGCCATTTTTTATAACATCATCAAAATATATTTTTTATACATCTTTATATGTAACACCCTCGTTTCCCAAAATATATGAGTCCCGTGAGATTCATGAGATTGTAAGTGGTAAATTTACATATGTAAAAATATGTAACATCAGTTAATACATATTTAAAAATATGTAACATCAGTTATTACATATGTAAAAATAACATTTTACATATGTAAAAGATTATGCACCAGTTTTTGACCTACAAAGTCCAATGCCACAGCATGTTACATATGTAAATTTAAATATATAACGAGATATAACATGTCACGTAAGTAAATTTACATATGTAATTAGTTTTTACATATGTAAAATTAGTTTTTACATATGTAAACAACAATTATTACATATATAATATCATTAAAACACCTATAGATCATTAAAACACGTATATATTACATTTGTAATCATATACTTGAACTATAATTCATTAAAACACCTATAGATCATTACACATATATATTACATATTTAATCATATATTCGAACTATAATTTAAAAGAAGATCAAAAAATAAAGACTCGTGAGATTATAACTGGTAAAATTACATATGTAAAAATATGTAACATCGGTTATTACAAGGCCTAGTGTCACATATATGTTACATATGTAAAATAAGATATTACATATATATTACATATGTAAAAATAGTTTTTACATATGTAAACATTAGTTATTACATATGAAATATCACTTATAACAAACTTTCGAGTGTAATATTTGGCTTCATCCAAATTACTTCAAAACAAATAAATTGTCCAGAATGATTAAAAAAAACAAATTATTTGTTTCTTCACAAAAATATCACAAATATATGATTAGAAAAAAAAAAACAAATTATTTGTTTCCATGTGGATACAAAAGGAAAATGAAGGGATGTCAATGAAGGGATGTCAATGAAGGGATGTCAATGAAACTCGAACCAGTTTATATACATATGTAAAATAGCAGCTCAGCTCATTGACTCGATCGTGTTTGGATGGGATTAGTATAGTTTACACTCGAACCATGTGTAAACTAATTATTAACAACAACAAAAAATGAAGGGATGTCAATGAAACTCAAACAGGTTTATATACATATGTAAAATATACAACTTTTTCAAAATAATTCTATTGGTTTTATAGCCTATCTTTTTATTTAAGAATAAAAAAACCTAGCATCAGCAGTTAAAAAAACATGCCTAGTAAAAAAAACATGACTCAATCTCCATTTTCCGTAACTATTAAGAGTTTATTAAATAAAGAGATATTAATTTTGCTATTCACTATTACGAGTTTATTAATATATCTTATTCGTTAAAAAAGTTAAGATGAACAAAAAAATTATGAACCAAAACCAATTTCTTGAATCCTCACAAAAAGAACAAGAAAGAGGCAAAATTAAATATAAAACGTAAATATTTAATAATAGGCAAAATTAGACTTACGTAGATATTTGAATATTTAAAGATTCGATCTGTAAAATTACATTGGAAAAAATGAATGTACAATAATAGTCAAAAGAAGAATAACAAACCTCCAATATATAATGATATCAAATAATGATAGCAATTAAGTTCACTGAAGCTACTATGTTGACACGCAAAAGAACAAAAAGAATGAAAACGCACCGGAATTTTAGGGACGAGACCACCCATGACCTTTGCAGAGACGAGTGATTTGAACCTCAATCGGCGCCATGTTAAACTCCGGCGATTTGAAAAATCACCGGATTTGTAGACACGAGACCACCGATTTACAGAGACGAGCGATTAGAACCTCATTCACCGTCGGCTACAAAGATATGCGTCAGATCCGGAAATCATCGATGGGTTCAAAAAACTTCGCGACTGAAAAGAAGGAGAAAACATGGTTGTGGTCTGACTAGATCTACTCCGTCTCTCGCATCCAGTTCGGGACTACATCTAGACTTTGGAGGAAGAAGACGAGACGTGGTGTGGTGGTGTCGGCGAGGGAGGAGGAAGACAGCGGCGCCGTCACCATCTGTCGGAACCCTAGCCGCCACGTGACTGCTACCCGTTGGACGACGGAAAGGATGGGATGAACCAACCTCTAATCGGTCGATTCCGGAGACGACCACAACTCCGGCTTGATGCGACGGTTGTGGTATGGAGGAGCGATGGTGGAACCTTCAGATGGGTAGATGGGTGAAAGTGTAGAGATTTCATTGTATATAGTGGAAGGTTTTGAAAAGATTTGAAAATTTTGAATTGGGGGAAATGTGGGTCGAGATATATATTTAATCTTCTGACAAGAAAATAAATAAATAAATTAAAGGGTGGTTAAATTACTATCATGTCCCTGATGACTACAAGACAAAAATGATCAAAATTGATGATGTGGAGGCTTGTGAAACCCTTGGATGGGTTTGTGGGGTTTTCATAGCTCAACAAGGTTTCCACCACATACTAAGCCTATATATATATATATATATATATATATATATATATATATATATATATATATATATATAGGGTTAGGTTCAAATGAGAACTTTTTATTTTGAGAACTTTTGAGAACTAAATCTCAACCACAAATTTCAGGGGGAACCACTACAATTCATGGGAGGGGGGATACATGTAAATAAACTTGTGGCTCAAATTAGTTCTTTTTAGTTCTCAAATCAAATTGGTTCTCAAATGATCCTCTCCCTATATATATATATATATATATATATATATATATATATATAGGGTAAGGATCATGTGAAAACAACTTTTATTGCGAAAACACGAAAACAAATATTAAAACCTTTATAACGTTTTCATACGTTAATATTTTTATAAAAATTTTGCACCAAAATCCTTAAAATTATGTTATCTTTAGTTATGGGGAAAAATTTAAAAAATAATCAAATTTTTTTAAAAATTATTATTGCACAGGTGCAATAATTTTTATTATTATTATTATTGCACATATGCAATAATATTAAAACCTTTATAACTTTTTTCATATGTTAAAATTTTTTATAAAAAATTGCACCATAAATCTTATAATTCTGTTATCTTTAATTCTGGAGAAAATTAAAAAAAAATTCAACGTTTTTTTATTTTTTTATTATTGCACATGTGCAATAAAAATTTATTATTGCACATGTGCAATAATATTAAAACCTCTATAACTTTTTCATACGTTAATATTTTTGATAAAAAAATGCACCATAGATCTTATAATTCTGGAAAAAATTAAAAAAAAATTAACGTTTTTTTGTTAATATTGCACATGTGTAATATAATTAATACGTATTATTGCACATGTGCAATAATAAAAAAAATCACGAAATTTTATATTTTTAATTTTTTTTTCTCAGAATTAAAGGTGACATAATTTTAAGACTTTTGGTGCAAAATTTTTTTAAAAATATTATCGTATGAAGAAGTTATAGAGGTTTTAATATTTGTTTTCTTGTTTTCGCAATAACATCTTGTTTTTATTTGATCCTTCCCCTATATATATATATATATATATATATATATATATATATATATATATCTTCCTACTATAATAAACAATTACAATTGTTGACACATGTTAACATTAGATTCATTCTCACAAAAGTTTCCCTCCCAAATCTACTCATATATATATATATATATATATATCTCTTCCCTACTATAATAAACAATTACAATTGTTGACACATGTCAACACTAGATTCATTCTCACAAAAGTTTTCCCTCCCAAATCTACTCCCTAATAAATTATATTTGATTGGAAATTATTTCCTATTTTATAATCATGATATATTTTTATTTATTTATATTTATGGAATTATGACAATCATATATTATATATTTATAGAATTATGACAATCATATATTAATTGATATCGTATTTTTATTTAAAATTATTTTTAAACGATTATTATTTTTATTTTTATAAATATTTAAAAAACTTAACATTTATTTAGTGTGTTTTCAAATATAATTGAGCAAATCATATTTAATATTTTAATTAATAAATACCTAATATTATTTTACAAATTCAATCAACATTATGGATGATACTATTTATAGAGAAATTCATAAGCGACAAAAATCATGTTCATAATATCCAGTATTAAATAATTTTTCTACCATATCAAATGATCCATGTTCATCCAATATAGAAATTTTAAACATCATGACAAAAATAAATTGTAAGTTTTCTAATGTATACCAAGATATATAACATTTTTTTAATGACAATAACATTTTAATATTATGATAATAGTTTAGATTTTATACTTAACAATCAAAATGTGTTCAATATAACTTTAATAAAACTATAAACTCACCTAACTTTCTATGAATTATTAATTATATATATACTTTTATTGATTCAACCCGTATAATATACGGGTTCTATCCTAGTATATATATAGCTAATCACTATTGGTTTGTTTAAAAAGTGTTACGATCTAAAGGATTTTAGCAACCTTAAACATTCATAACTTGTAAAACTAATGATGTGACACCTATGTGTTTTAGTTTTTGGTAACGTGATCTTACATGCTCTTAACATTTCTTTCCATGTATGACTTGTGACATCTACCTATATATTAAACAAAACCTATTAAGTGTATTTGACATCCATTCAGGTTGTCCACATGTACACTTGCCTACGTGTCACCATCATACTTAATGAAATGTTGACTGATGTGTCATTTTTTTAGCTTTTCAGTTAAAAAAAATCAGTGTTTTAATCAAAATCTCGCGACCCGTACTTGGTATCCATTTTTCTTATAACCCGAATATATATATATGTTCATTCTTACTTGGGACCGGTCATTCTAAACCTACTGTTTTGAAGATTCTCTCGCTGCTGCTTTCTCAATCCATTTCTCCTTCGCTCCATCATCCATCGCTATTCAATCATCAGGTTAGATTCTTTGATTTCGTATAGGATTTCACTTTCATTGCTATGATTGAACCCTAATTTATCACACGAAGAGATCTCATCTTCTTCACACGAGTTGTTGTAAAATCGCCCTTACTTTCTCTGTTCCCAGGTATTTTCGATCTTCGTGTTGTTTAGTTAAGCGACTTCAATTATCTATCTTGAAGGTACGCCCTTTATCCCTCTAACTTCAATCATCCATCGTCTCGCTCTCCCTCTGTTTGAATCGTAACTTTATGTTATCGATTTTAGGGTTTCTGTTAGATCGATTTCAAATCGCCGGCAGATCGATTTTGTTGTTATTAATCGATTCACGATTTTTAGTTTTGGATTTTTCTAATCGATTACTACTTGCGATTTTTTGTTTGCTGATGTTTAGTCCGATGTTCGGTTCTAGATTTAGAAATTTAGATCTTCTATGAAATCCCTAATTGTTTGCTGATGTTCATCCAAGAATCCCTAAATGCAAGAATTGACCTAATCATAAAACATGTCTTCCATATCATAAAAGTTTGATTATGTTATAATGTTTTCAACTAAAAGTTTGATTATGTTATAACGTTTTCAAGTAGTTTAGCTACTTTATTGAATTAAATTCCTATGGCTATAAACAATTTTTTTGTTGTTTGATGATCTGATGATCGACTTACTACACGCCATCAATGGGTGCTCAATGTTCTACTTAGTAAAACATGTTTTCTTCACTAATATACTGTTTTCTAAATTAAAATCCTTATTGGGTTCTCATATGTTTGAAAGGATTTGCTATAACATATTGATTCCTAAAGTTGTATATGAAATGTGCAGGGGGATCTAATTTGGTATTTTTAGTTGTCACACATTTTGTAAATTATTAAAATCCTTTTATGAAGAGGATGGCAGAGGCGATGGTATTGTTCTTGCTCAAAGTTGCTGCCAGTCGATAGTCAACAATGGATTCACAATCCTGAAGATAGTAACGAAGAAATCGTGAATATTTTTAGCGGTGCATATCTCATGACATGACAGCTGAGCATGCTTCACATTGCTACTTGCCTACTTCTAATAGTTTGTCCACAAAGAGAATTTATAATGTGAAAAAAGAAAAGTATTTATGGGCTCAATACTATTTTATGGAGAAAAAATCAATACCGTTTCATGGTGGAAAGAAATCAACACATTTTTTACAAAGAGATGTAATAGAAAACACTTATGATCTTAGACATAACATCCGCAAACCTAGGTAAGTGAGCGAAAGGTAATTCACAGAAGATGCATCGAAATTAAAAATATTGGTGACAGATGAAATTCATGCGAGTAATTTAAATGAAACTACTCAAGTAAACTTGAATGGTCATTTGGCCCTATAAAGACAGTTAATACAACTGTTTAAATATGCTTTCCTTTCCTTTTATTTTGTTGCTTATATACTGAAAATTGTGATACTTCAGGTTAATTGAGTTGTTTGTTATGCATATCAAGCACTCAGGTGATTGATAATATGATCCAAAAAAGGTGCTATCTTTTTCTTTTACCATGGGTAATATTTTTAAATTTTCATTTTGATCAAATCAATGCAATAGTTAAAAGAGATGATTTCGCTCGTTTCGTGGCTTTGTCGCGTGTCTAATCACTTAACTTTAGATTGATGCTTTAGACATATGCATCATTACTCAATATGCAAACATACTAATGTCGTCTATCGTGTGTCATTCATCATATCTTGCATTCATTTATAACCTTGAAGGTGTTAATATAAGTTGGTTATTAATTATTAATGAGATAGTAATGTTTTTGTCTTTGCAGGTTTTATCTTTGTGTTTGTAGCTTGCATTGTTATTCACGTTAGTTTTTCTAATCTGTCCTTTTTTAGTGTTGGTTATCATCTGTTTTTAGTATTGTTATTTTGTTGTTATCTCTTTTTTCGAAAAGAGAACTGTCTTTCACAGAATTAGAACGCAAATGGTAAAGGGTTGAAATTAAGAAGGTGTAGGATAACAAAATTCAAAAGGGAAGTACAGGTGATAAAACAGGTAGTTGGATGGGTTAGATAAGTGAAGACAATAGATTTTTAGGGTCCATCGAAATGGGCCTAAAAGGAAGGTAAGGCATGGGATAAGCTTCTTGGACAAAGTGCTATTTCACAATAATACTTCTGATTTCTCATGTTGCTTTAAAGATATTATAAATTTACCTATAAACATTTGACAAGTTTCTTGAAAAGTACATCTGGAAAGTACCTCCACACAAACGCATTGTTCAAACATTTGATAAGTTTTTTGGACAGTACATCTGTAGTTGCCTATGAATTGTTTGTGGAAATGTGCATTGCTTCAGGCTATTAATTTAGTGTATAAATGTATATGTGTCGTTTTTGGTGTTTATGTTAATTTTAGGCACTTTGAAGGAGCTTGACTTTGTTTATGTTAATTTTAAACACTTTGCCTTTGTTTTGATAATTTATCAGGTGGTTAATTTATCAGGCATGGGATGGTCTTGACTTTGTTTATGTTAATTTTAAGCACTTTGCCTTTGTTTATGTTAATTTTAAGCACGTTGCCTTTGTTTTGATAATTTATCAGGTGTTCTATATCAAATTTGGAAATCCATATCGGATTGATGTTTAGACGTTGGTTTGGTATATGCTTAGTATTAGATGGATATAAGCTTTTGAATTCTGGGTTATATTGGTGTTTGGACTTATAAAATTTAAATTTTCATTTGGCGACACCTCAGAAAATAGGTTTACACGCTTGAAATCCATACTTAATCTTAATCTTGGTTTCTTATATGCTAAGTATTAGATGGGCTTACAATTTGGAAATCCATATCAGATTGGTGTTTGTGCCTTGGTTGGTATATGCTTAATATTAGATGGATTTAAAATAAGGTTAAAACATCATGGAATTTAATTTTTAGATGCCTTTGAAATCTTACAAATGGGTATGAGTTCCTGATTTTTTTTCTTATTATTATTAATTTTTTTTTTGCAGTTTTCTCTAGCAACCACAAAAGGTCAGGTGTATATCTTTGAGTTCAACTGCATTTTTATAATCATACAGAAAAATGATGTATTCTTATGACTAGGATAGATATATTTTCTTAAGTTGTGAAAGATCACATAGATGTTTTTGTCCTAAGAGATTTTGCTACTATCCTTATTGCAATTTGCAGATTTTACACTTATTAATTTTGTTCCATTTGCTCTGGGTACAGATGCTGTATATATACATTGAGTTTTATGCTTTATCATTTTATTTAGATTTAGATTTCGATTTTAGTTTCGTTCTTTGCCGTTTCTTTTTTTTATTTTTTTCCTGATTGCAGGTCTTGAAAGTACCTGCTATCTTAGTTATGCTTTTAAAGAACATGTGGTATTTGCACTAAAGCACATGATATGATATGTATTCTATAAAGTAAATCTTTTGTATCTTTATTTTTCGTTTAACATTAAGAACAATCCGGTTTGCAATTAAATCTTTGTTTGAATACTTTATTTGTTTCATTGACTATTATCCAAATTTCATGACTAAAGTATATGTATATTTGATGGATGTGTAATGTACCTATACCATCTGAATAGACAGTTTATTTATACAATTTTGTACAATTTTAGGTCTGTTTGTGTAATTCTTCAATGTATTTTGTTGATGTGTTTTCAAATTTGCTCTAAATGTTCCTCTAGACAACAAAAAAGAGATAACTTTTGTGCAAAAGAAAAGGTACAAGTTTTTCACTACTGCGGGAACAGAGGTGCGTTGTATAGATTATTTATAGAAAGTTTCACTACAAGGCACTTCAAATCAAGATGTTGTTACTTCCTGCCTTATTTCGTCTTACATTTGGATAGAATGTAAGGGTTTAAAGTTAACAAAAACCATGTGTCTTCTTCAAGCTAACGATCCATCAAAGATACAACAAACAACTACTTTTGCTCAATGGCTTTTGGATATTGGTGTAGGAAAAGTCGGTGGAGATAATGATGGTGAGTCAAATATAGATATTTGACTGATCTTCTTATTCATGATTCACCGAATCCGGTCAGCGATCTTATTGAGTTTGTTTACCCTTCGCTTCTTGACAACTTCGGTCAACGAGATTTTTGGTCAGAAAGAGCTGTTCTCGCACCAACTAATGAAGTTGTCGATGATATCAACAAACGTCCGTTTTCTTTGGTTCCCGGTGAAGAACATGAGTATTTAAGCCCAGACTTTGTATGTCAATATGAGATGGTAGGTGACAATTTTGATCGTAACTTATACTCACCGCGCGTCCTGAATTCTTTACATATATCTGGCATTCCAAATCATCGACTTGTGTTAAAAGTCGGTATTCCTGTTATGGTGCTTAGAAACATAGATCAGAGGAATGACCTGTGTAATGGAACACGCCTTTAGATCGTATCTCTAGGAAAGCACGTGATTGAAGCAATTATTATCTTGGGAAGCAACATTGGATTCAAGACTTTATTGCTAGACTTTTCTTGGTTCCAACAGATAAAATAATTACATTTCGGTTTCAGAGAAGAGAGTTTCCGATCTCTGTTTGTTTTGCAATGACAATATATAAAAACAAAAGTCTAAGAGTTGGATTGTAATTGAAAGATCCGGTCTTCTCTCATGGTCAATTATATGTTTCTTTATCAAGGGTGAAGACCAAGAAGGGTCTAAAGATCTTGATTTTGAATGAAGACGGTAGTCCAACCAATGTAACACAAATATAGTGTATAAATCTTTCTTCTCGAATTTGTAATTGTTATTGAATTTATTTTATTATTATTGAATTATGTTTTACCAATAACAATTATTCCATGATATATTTAATTTTGTATTTTACATTATAGCCCCGGGTATTTACTCGGGTCAGTGGCTAGT
>JBCNJP010010869.1:0-19636 GCA_039602395.1 Deinandra increscens subsp. villosa
ACAATCCCTCTTTTCAGGTCTTTCTTGATTTAAATAAACTTAAACTGATATAAATGTCGTGAGAACATTTACTTTAAACTGTCATAAATGTTGTGTGAACATTTATGTGTTGACTTGTGCTGACCATAACAATTAGGCTTTGTGTAACCATCACTATACGAGCATGCACTTGAGTCTAGACATTTTATACGTATATATATATATATATATATATATATATATATATATATATATATATATATATATATATAGGGTGAGGTTCATTGTAGACACTTTCGCATGTGAAATAGCTCTTTTTCACATGTGAAAGTTTCTAATTAATGAGAAAAAAGAAAAAAAGAAAAAAGAAAATTAATCACAACCATTAGATCAAGAGATCTAATGGTGAAAAAGGGTGTCTACCTGTCTACACTTATGTGGGTGTCTACAATGAACTTTTCACTATATATATATATATATATATATATATATATATATAGGAATGAGAACATTTAATAACCACCTCCAAGAGCACTAACCAAATAACCTAATCTTAAGGGTTGATGAGGTTGATCTTATGGTTATAAATAAATCTTACTTTTTATAAATGATCTATGGTCTAGATTTAAAGAGGGGCACAAATGTAAAATGTAAAAAGCATATTAGGGTAGCCACGAAACCTCAGTTCATATTTTTCGGTCTCCTCCCCCTACCCCAGAGCCACCGATCCACTCCCCATCCCCGATCCACTCTTTTTTTGTCTACTGCCGCCGATGACCCCAGATCCATCACTCCTCTCTACTATCGCCGAGCATCATCTTCTCGCACGAGCACGATTCGATTTCTGGTTCGATTTCTGCCAGTATTAGGGATATTTGCTACACTCCGCCCCACTTCATTCACATCCCCCATCTCCGGCGACTGTGCCGACAGCCCAGACCGACGACGACTATTGAATCATGGTGATTACGACATCCACAAATCTTTGAATATGTTGATTATGTTGATTACGGCATCAACCTGTTGATTACGACATCAATTGCTCGTATTGAGCTATGCTTGATTACGACATCAATTACGGCATCAATTGCCTCGTTTGTTTATTTTTTTATAATTTATTTAGTTGATTTGGTTGATTTTTTTATATCACAGAGTAATTATTTTCATCTATATGCTGACTACGGCATCAATTGCAGGTTTTTAAGTTTCCAATTTTGATGTTTTTGGGAACACAATGATATTTTGTTTAACTTAGTTTTTATGAAAATATGTTTATTGATCTTCCTCCAAATGTTCGACTTAATGCCTGAAGGGTTTTTAAGACTTTTTTTTTTAACATTTTGGTTCTTAATTAAAATTTAGTTTGTATAATCGTGGTGTTCAAGTTATTAAAGTTTTTTGGTGAAATTTATTTATTGTATAATATTGACGCTTAGTTATTCATACGAATCAGAGGTGCTAAGTTGGTGAACCTTGTGATCAATTATGTTGAACTTTGTGCTCAAACAGTTTGTAATTTGTGTATGTTAACTTTTTTTTCTTGTTGAATTATGATACACCAGTGTTTATTGATTATCACACCACTGTTAATGGTTATAGCATTAGTGTTTTATTTGTGTTTTTATTGAACTTTGATGCATTTGCAGGTTGTAATCTGTGTATATTTATTTGTATATTTGATTTTTTTGTTTTATCTTGATAGCACCAGTGTTTACTGATCATCACACCATAGCATCAGTGTTTTATATGCATATTGATGCATTTGTATGTTTGTAATATATGCATATGCAGTTGTACCTAAGTAGAAACATCAATGCTATTGGTTATGAATGTATGGATGTAATTTTGCTGTTTGTTAACAGGTATGAATATGATGTTAGTTGTTGTAACACTAGTGCTACATCATACGTTTGAGAAAACGATAATAAAAAAAGTCGAGACTATACTTGAATTAAAGATAAAAATGCGACGAGTTTAACGGTGCAACTTTTATAAAAAACCGACGAAGTATAAAAAAGTTATGGGCTTTTTAAAATGAATGGGGTGTTTTATGTGGTTTTGTAAAATGTCTGATTTGCCCTTTTGAATTAAAAAAAAAGAAGTGGACACTTGTCATGCTTATATCACTTCCTGATTTTTTCAACCACTAAAATGTGGTTAATTAGTTAATGCTACAAGAAAGGGTTATTATTAACTCCTTACCCTATATATATATATATATATATATATATATATATATATATATATATATATATATATATATATAGGGTAGAGTTATAATACAAAGTACTTTTGTGTGAGAAGTGTGAGAAGTAAATGATTTGTTTGATTTTAATGCATGGTTATATCTTTTCATTATATTTTTGGTAAATATATGACATTGTACACTGTTTTTTCCATCTTAGAAGGTCATATGTATATCAAAATTAGAATTAAAGGATAACACAATATATACACAGTGTAATGATATTCTAACACAATGTCCTCTAATAATTCTTAATAAATGGTGTTTTGTGGTCTTTGGAATCCAATGAATAGTGTTTTCTATTTTAGGATTGTCATATATTTACCTAAAATATAATAAAAAGACAACATCATGCATTAAAATCTAACACATCATCTACTTCTCACACTTCTCACGCAAAAAGTACTTTGTATTATAACCCAACTCTCTCTCTCTCTCTCTCTCTATATATATATATATATATATATATATATATATATATTCACATGTTACTTCATGATATTATGTGACAATGTGTCACATAGTTGTACTCAACAATTTCTATAACTTTTATGTGAGTTTAATTATATAAATCATAGATTTATATTTATGATTTTATCTAACTTTAAGTTCTAATCATAAGTTATTATTCATGATTTTATGTGACTTAAATACATATGTATAAGTTTAAAATCTATGATTTTATGTAGATCCAGAGACATATTTTAGGAGTATCATCATTATGATTTTATGTGACAAACTAGACTTATATATTCTTATAAACGATATACATTAAATATGCTTGGACACGTGTTAAGTTAGTCATCGTTTACGTCTTCCTTCAAGCCCATTACCTCCGTTAGAGCTTGTTAACCTTTTATAAACCTTGAGGGGTAACATTGTCAATTTTCAAACTCACTTTCTAGTTACCTTAACCTCAAGGGTTAACTTTATAATTCCAAAAAGTTTGTACCTCTTTTGTATTATACATGAGGGGCCAATGTTGTCAAATTCCAAAAGTTCGTTTAATGCTCACCTGTTAGAGTTACGAGCATTCATGGCAGCCGATCAGTTCTCCAAACCATTCATTCACAAAATCAAGTCACCACCATTACTGCCCTCATTCAATCTAGTTAACCACCTCATTCATCGACATCAAGAAAGCACACCAAAACCTCTCATCTCTCTCGTTCTCTGCTTGGTCGGTGCACACAACAAACACCACAACCGAAGGATTTCGACGGCCAGTCACCACCATCGAGCACCACTGGACCACCGTGGAGCAGCACTAGCCGGCATCGGGCCACCGTTAGCCGCTGGGGAGCATCAAGATGTGATCGGATTCGAGATCGGGTTCGGGTTTTCTTTGAGTTTTCGGCACAAAAAAAAAACACATCACACTCCATCTCCGACACAAGGTAACTATCCCTCATGATTAGTCGCACGTTTCTGGTTATCTTTTTAGTGTTTTCGCGAAATTCCGGCGACCGGGTTAGGGTTCCGGCGGGTTTGGGATTAAAGGAAGAAGATGACTCCGGCCGCGTATGGGTTAAATATTTTCTGGTCGGATAACATCCCGATCGCCCAGTTGGCGCAATGATTTCGGTCGTCGTCTTGTTCGCGAGAGGTCCTTAGTTCTACTCCCTTCCACCCCACTTCTTTTCTGTTTTGTTTTAAATAAAACCCGGCTCCAAGCCACTAGAAGAACAAAAGCAGATCGCGCGGACCTGTTAACAATTCGAAGAACCGCCCCAGCTGTTAGGGCGCTCGTTTGTCAGTGAGAGGTCGCGTGTTCGATCCCGGTCGACCTCACTTTTTATGTTTTTTTTTAATTTTGAGATTTTAGTCCTGAGAGTGAACTGAAACTCGTTTAAAATAGTCTCCTAGGAATGTGTAAATCCGTAAAAATCTATCTTGGGCTACTAAGGGCATGTTTGGGATTCCATTTGAAAATGACTTTTGGCTTTTGGAGGAGGCAAAAAGTCAAAAATGTCCCTCCAAAAGCAGCAAAAAGCCACAATGTTGTGACTTATTAGCTTTTGGAGGGGTATTTTTGACTTTTTGCCTCCTCCAAAAGCCAAAAGTCATTTTGAAATGGAATCCCAAACATGCCCTAAATCCCGTAAACCACATTTTGAATTATAAATATGTTTAAGTTGTCGTCTTATATTAAAATATGGTTCTCATATATATATATATATATATATATATATATATATATATATATAGGGTGAGGATCCGTAGAAAACCAATTTTTTCTGAAAAACCTGGAAAACCCTTTCTTAACCATTGATTTTAATTCAATGGTTAAGATCAAATAAGGGCAAGATGGTAAATTTGGGGGCTTTAATGAAGGGCATAATAGACAAATGATATTTTTATTAATAAATGTTTTAATCAATTTCTCTCTCCAATCTTCTATTTCCTAAAATCTCTCTCTCTCTCTCTCCTTTAATTTCAAATTTCAGACCAAATTTGTTTAAAAAAAAAACCAAATTTATAAAAGAAAAAAAAATCGTTGATCACCAGTTCATCACTAGAGTAACGATTGTTACATAGTTGTAACAAATTTAGAAATAAAAAAACTGAATTTACGAAAGGAAAAAAATGTTGATCAGCAGGTTCGTTAATAAATCGTAATACCAACATGTTACAACAATGTAATTTTCTACACATCTTCAGTTCTTGTAATAACAGAACAATCTGTTACAAAATTAAAATACTGTAACATTTTCTATACATATATTTGTTGGTCTGCTTTTTCAGATATGTAATACCAACATGTTACAACAATGTAATTTTCTACACATCTTCAGTTTTGTATACAGAACAATCTGTCAAAAACATTACAATACTGTAACGATTTTCTATACATATATTTGTTGGTCTGCTTTTTTAGATATGTAATACCAACATGTTACAATGATGTAATTTTCTACACATCTTCAGTTTTGTATACAGAACAATCTGTCAAAAACATTACAATACTGTAACGATTTTCTATACATATATTTACTGGTCTCCTTTTTCAGATATGTAGTACCAACAAATTACACTGTTGTAAACATACCAATATCTAAAATAAATTACAGTGTTGTAACATATGAATATCTAAAATAAAAAGTCCTTCAACGTTAAAATAAATTACAGTGTTGTAACATACGAAAATCTAAAATAAATTACAGTGTAAACGATAAGAAATAAGCAAAGGGAGAAGCTACATATCCTTTGAGCCTCTGGTCATCCTCGCCACCACATATGAGAAATCATCGGAGATGGAAATCGATGTAAATGATATGATTTGGGGTACATTCGAAGTTGCAGGTATTCGTTGCCGGCAAACGGCGGACCGTCGGAGCTCGTGAGCGGATCTACAATCAATGTACGAATTGTCGGTGGTAGGCGATGGATCTGTGGATTTGTAGATTCTTTCTTTGTGGCGGAGATGAATCGGAACTCGTGTCATATGCGGTAATCGGAATCGTGCTCGGAACTCGCTTCTTTATTTGTGGCGGTGATGAATCGGGATCGGTGGTTGTGGTGGATGGCGATGAATTAGGGTTTGCAATGGAGAATGGTGGTGATATGAATTAGACGTAGGGATAGGGATATATAAGTGATATTATTTGCAGAATAATAGGAATTAAGTTATTTACAAAAATAGATGTGTTAATTTTACCCTAATACCCTTTTAATAAAAGAAATATTTTAAAATAAGAGAAATTATTTGATTGGCTAAAAAATGGTTTTCTAGTTTTCTAATACTTAATTGGTTTTCCAATGATCCTTTTCCTATATATATATATATATATATATATATATATATATATATATATATATGGTGAGGTTCATTGTAGACACTTTCGCATGTGAAATAGCTCTTTTTCACATGTGAAAGTTTCTAATTAATGAGAAAAAAGAAAAAAAGAAAAAAGAAAATTAATCACAACCATTAGATCAAGAGATCTAATGGTGAAAAAGGGTTTCTACCTGTCTACACTTATAGGGGTGTCTACAATGAACTTTTCACTATATATATATATATATATATATATATATATATATATATATATATATATATAAATCTTGATTTAAAAATTATGGGGTTTTACATAAAAGGTAAAAATATATATATATATATATATATTTTGCGTATGTTAATATATAAACGTATATCGTGGGTTACTGAAGAGATTCGATATTTTATGTGAACTTTTAAATGTGTGTATCTTGTTTGTAAACCCCTATTAATGTCGTTGTGCATTTGGTTATATATATATATATATATATATATATATATATATATATATATATATATGTATGTATGTATGTATGTATGTATTAATTTATTTATTTAGGATATTTGAATATAGAAAATATATATTATGGTTATATAATATATATTTTTCTTTCATTTCGCGACATTTCGTTAATTGCTCGGATTCGGCAAACGTGCCATCGTCGACTCGTTCTGGACTTCATGATCAATTGTTTCATTTCTTTCACGTTAGACCTTGTCGTTTTAGTCGAACACACACTTATATGTTTATGCTCGTTAGGTATTTGGTAGATTGCACAAGACTTGTTACTTGCTACTTGTCGTGTTATCTATCTGGTTTTGCTGTGCACCCAAATGTCAGTTTCACGGCCCCGTTTTACTGTTTTAAATCCCGTTGGGGGAGATTAACATGCATAAATTATACAACTGAGATAATTAGACTTTTATATATCACTTGAAGTACTTGAAGCACACTGATACAACAAAGTCCTTCTTATGGTACCGTTAGTATTAATGACGATAGCGGGAGATATATTGTAGTACTACTGGGTCTGACAAACCCCACCCGGGTCAGTCACACTGACACGATTGGATATCGAACGGGTGTTATATTCGTCCTAAACACAACAAGGCAAACTGCGCAAAATGTAAATAACTGTTAGCTTTGGTGACCATCAACGTGCGAATTTTCATGTATATTGCCTAGCTAGCTATTTGATATATATTAGTGATTATGCTCTTGCAACTTGACTGTTGTTGAACAGTCAATCTTAAACTCAACTTGACTATTGTTGAACAGTCAGTCTTAAACTCAACTTGACTGTTGTTGAACAGTCAATCTTAAACTCAACTTGAACTGTTTTTAACTGATAAACCTGTGAACTCACCAACCTTTGCGTTGACAATTTTTTAGCATGTAATTTCTGAGGTTGTGAATGTTCGAGTATCACGAGTACGCATGCATGAGTCTTTGAAACACTTTTAGTGTCTTTGGACAAGTTATGTCTCCTTGGGTGACACTGCTTTTACTTAAACATTTTCATTGTATTTACGTTTCCGCATTCGTAAAGCTTTGAAGTTATATTTTAATGAAATATGAAACTTTTTTGTTAATTATTGGTCGTTTGGTGTAAGTAATGGACTGCGATCCTGGTTTGTCACGCTCCCTGTGGTAGTATTCCGCGCGTGGATTTTTGGGAGTGTGACAATTTTTATCAAAAGAATCTAACTCGAATTTGAAGAAGCATATTTTGAAACCTTAGTACAAGGTGATGAAAAAAGATCCTGAGTCCCAACAAACACAATTGGGCGGTGACGGTGGTGGAATATATCATAATAACATAGATATGATTTGGGATCAAATGGCGAAGTTTGTGGTTCAAGAAGTCTTGCCCTTAAACCACTTCCACAACCCTCGATTGACAAGGATGATTCAAGATACGCTTCAACCTTCCAACACCCATGTAAGTCGTACTACACTTAGAACTTATTGTTTAAAATTGTGGGAAAAAAAAAGAGTTGATTTATATTTTGAAAATTTAAATAAGAGTTTAAACTTTTCTAGTGATCTTTGGTCGGCTCCACGTAATATACCCAAATCGTACATTTGCGTCACTGCTCATTGGGTAGATCCCAATTCGTGGCAAATGATGAAATGTACAATTGCGTTTGAACTTTTCGAGTATCCACATACTGAAGAAGATTTGTATAAAATTTAGATTGTGTAATAACAACTTATAAATTAGAAAATAAAATATTTTCAATTGCTTTTGACAACGGTTCAAACAATACTGATGCGGTTGATAAATTAAAACTAAAACACTTCCCGATTTGCAAGGCGTATTTTTTAACTCCTGATGTGCACACATTATTAACTTGGTTGTGCAAGACGGACTAAACCTGCAATACATTGCAACATTTCTGGTTGGTTTTAGACATATGTTACATGGCGTTTTCAAAAAAAGAAGAAAAATACATAGGGAGTATAAGAAATATTGTAAGGATACGAGAAGGTTTATTTGGTTCATAATTGGGATGTACTACAAGGTGGAAATCGACTTATCATATGCTTGAATGTACTTTACGACAAAGAGACACTTTAGAAGCTTTTCACAAAGATCTTTATGAAAATGGTTTGGTCGAAGAGTTTCTTTTTAACTGTTGGGAAAATATAGATGGTCTAACAAAGTTTCTTAGTGTTTATAAAACTTTAACTACAAAATTATCGGGATTTTATCACCCCACTAGTAATTTAGTTCTTTCGCAATTGTATCTAATAACCAAAAATTTTAAAAGCTTTCAATACAAAAACCAAATCTTTGACATATTTCATAGACCCCCCCTCCCCCCACACGTTTGGACTTGTGTAGCCGCTTTAAACCCATTTTTGAATATTACGGGGATTGAATGTATAATAAACGAAATAAACGACAATTTGGATATGCACGAAGAAGACCCAACTTTTGCAACTGAAACAATAACTAATTCTAATTTCAAGTAATACAACTCAGGTATAATTTTATTTTAACAAGGGAACCTCATAAATGTACCCCACGTATCGCATATCGAGTTCTAGGGTGGGTAGTTCGAGGGGGGGGGGGGGGGGGCATCTGAGGACCACCTTATCTCCATATTAAATCCTATTCGGAGTGAGATGGCTAAAAGAATAAGGAGTGACGCCCCTTCAAGTGAGCTTGGGAGGTATAGTGGATTGGATTTTGTATTCGCTACATCCGCCGATGATTATAGATATTTTGATATTCTGGCTTGGTGGAAAGGATAGGAAAAAAAAGTTCCAATTCTAGCCACCATGGCCCGTGATTTAGTAACTGCCCAAGCTTCTACGGTAACTTCAGAATCTGTTTTTTCTCTTAGTGGCAAGATTTTTATCATTACGAAGAACAAGACTCGCACTACAAAAAAATATGTCATTCAGTGGCACACAAAAAGTGTCACTAAAGCCAAAAATGGCACTAAAAACCCTTAGAAATGTGCAGCACAAGAAAAAGTGCCACTATTTTATAGTGGCACTTTTTTCTGCCACAATATAAATAAAGACTTTTGTGATAAATGTTTTATGCCACTAAAAAGTTCTCTTACTTATGTATCTATACTAGTTTTAGTGACACTTTTTTTATGCCATTATCATAGTCACATATATACCAATGTTGTAGAAATCGCGATTAATCGGTGATTAATCAGTGACTAATCGCTTGGCGGTCCCCCACCGTCTACGATTAATGGTTTAACAGTCAGTTGGTCAATGACGGTCAAGATCGGTCCTTGGTGGTCTTGACGGTTAGTCAATTTTTTTAATTAAAAAAAAACTTAAAAAATTCTCCGGTAATAATCAAGCATCTCAGAGGGAACTTTTTGATGAGGATTTCGAGTCTGAGGATGAGGTTGTAATGTTTGAAGATGAGTACGAGTTGGACGGAGTCCTAATATTAGAATCACTCTAAGAATGTTAAAAGAAGATGACAATTTAAGTATGAAAATGTGTATTTTTTTATTATTAAACGTATTCGACTTTAATTTTGTAATCTTTTGACTTAAACGCGTATATAAGTACTACTTTATTTCTTTTTAAGGTTATTTACTTATTTACTTATTAACTATACTAGGATATTGCCATGTTGTAATAATTTAGGCTCTCCGATTAATCGCTGATTAATCACGACTAATCTGATTAATCGCTTAACACCAGTCGACCGTCGACCTACCGCCAAGCGATTTCTGCAACCTTTATATATACACATTGCAAAAAAAAAATCATATTATTTAAAATATAAAATATAAAATAAAATCAATAAGATAATTAGATTACAAATCTAGATCCTGTAGGAAAACCGTTTGTAAATTTAAAATAAAATAAATATTTTATTTTATGGTACGATTACAACAAAAGAAATAATCTAACTATTATAATACAAGAAATGAGATGTCTACTCCTATTACAATACAGGAACAATACACTTACAAAGAAAAATAAATACAATACATGGAAATTAAATTACAATTACAAAGGAATAAATGAGATGAGTGCAAATGAGAAAATTAAAGACAGGGATGAAAAAATTTGATAGAATGAAATGAACATTTGAAAACCAATTTGAGATTTAAAATAAACAGAAGTTTTTTTTGGAAAATGATTTTATCAAAATCTTGAATGTTTAGAAGAAAATGAAAAGAAACAAGAAAACGTTGGCGAATGATTCGAGTAAAAACTGATCTTCCGATTCAACTCTCCGTACTAACTTCATCTGAAAGATATTCCGGTCGAACCACCCAGGTTCCGCTTGGCCCTGTTCCGGTTGAACTTCAACCGGATCACTACTCTGACTCGGTACCGCTTGAACTTCAACCAGACTGTTTTCCGGTCGAACCACCCAGGTTCCGCTCGGACCACACAGGTCCGCCTGGACTTCAACCGGACTAGCTTCCGGTTGAACTAAAAAACAATAACGCGGCTCTCAAGCGGCTCGTGGCAATGCGTGCGTGTGCCATCAAAGCGCCTCATACGCCCACGTCGCGTGCGTGTGTGGGTGCGAGTTAGGGGACCCCTCAGTGTCTAAGGCGTGTGTCCTACTAAAGGAAATAATAGTCGGTAAGGTTCCCACCTTATAAACCACTTTTGGTTTCATCCCCCAACCAATGTGGGATGAGTTCCACTTCATTTCTCTCTTAAAATTCGCAGCTCTAACAGTTTCGAACCCTCAACTTTGAGCCTCGATATATGTCATTCATACGAGCTCGAATTTGGACGTAGTTTGATGCATTGGAAAGCCCTCACAACGTACTACATAACTCCATAAAATACAGAGGCAACAACCTATGTTATCTGTATTTTATTTAAGTCCAAGGGTGGTGAAAAACTCAATTTCACACTTAGTGAAAAACTCCATTTTTCACTAGTTTGTCTCCCAAAATTCCAACAGATCCAAAATATTTACACAAATAGTTAAACATTCAAACTATCTTTCAATCTTCAAATGTTTACACAAATAGTTTAAATATTAAAATATAGCTATCTTATTGTCATCATCAACGATAGATACATATAGTACATAACTAGAACTTACAACATGCTTAAATTACCCTATATATTAGGGTTGTTCACGGTTTTTAAGGCAAACCAAAACCGAACCGATAAGAACGGTTTTTTATTAGTAAAAATCAAAACCGAACAGTTAGAAAAGAAAAAAACCAACCAAACCGAACCATTGTTAACGGTTTGGTTCCACGGTTTGGACCTTTTTAGACCCATTTGAGCCTTTGTACAAATTGTAAATATTCAAGAAAAACACTATCCATAATAGCCTTAGAAATAAACTACTAAAGCAAGCAGTAAAATAAGTTAAAAAAACTACCCAAAAGTGTCCAAGACATTTAAAACAAGCTGTCAAAATAAATTGTCATAAACTATCCTAAAGATCTAAACTGTAAAAAATTGTCTACAATAAGCTATCAAAGCAACCTACAAAACAAGGTGTCAAATTCGGGGATGGTTAAAACCCCTTATCTAATTTTTTATATTTATTTAATTACTTTTATTTTATTTCTAGTCTAAGTTAAAACTTTGTTTCTAGTCTAACTTAAAACTTTATGTGTTTGTATTTTTTGAACTTTTAATAAACTTAAGAGGTATATGAAGACTGTGGTTTTGAAATTTTTCATGACACTTAAATATATAGAGAACGGATGTTTGTTTGTTAAGGTCTTTTAAGGGTTTAATTAGTTGTAACTTGTAATTAAACGTGTTACCATTTTTTAATCATAACATACATAATAGTTAGTTGAATTCAGTTTTTGATGAGTTATATATACAAATATATTTAAACCAGGGATGGTATAGTAAAATATATATATAGATACGGTCCGGTCTGGTTTTTTATCGTCGGTGTTCGTATAAACCGTAGACCAAACCGTTCACTACGGTTTGCAACTTTTGAAACCGACCGACCGATAGTTCATATAAAAAACCGACCTCGAAACCGAACCGATGACCGGTTTGGGCGGTTTCGCGGTTCCGGACCAAACCATGAACACCCCTATTATATATACAAATCTCAACCCATAGTACAAAATCAAAAACATAATGTACAATCAATTGTTGCACACATGGTACCACTTTTAAAACCTGGTGTACAAGCCACACTTGCACAATTAAAAGGAGCCATTTTGGTACATCTTTGAAAGAAAAGGCTGGAGCTCATCCCAAATTTCAAGCTCACAGAATTGCTTACCACGTGTTCTCTCTTTTGGTCCATTGAGCAGGTGGGTCCCCATACACGTACGTATCTTATTTCAAAAGATTTAGCAGGTTGCAATTTTCGTTTCGAATCTCTCCTTCCATGCCTTACGGACACCAACTCATTAATGCACCCATTCGTCCGTCCTTCATACAGTGGCTTGAACAGCGATTTTGGGACTGTTGATGCGTGGATATATCATCTTTATGTGCATATATATGCCTTTGGTTGATCTCAGATCATTCGGTTTCCTCCATCGTTTACACGGGTCAGTAATTCTTGCTTAAATTTCCTTGTTGTTGGTTTATTTTATAATGAATTTTTTTTGCTAATTTGGTTAGTGTGGCCTTAATTTCAATTCAGAGACGGCGAATTTGTTATTTTGAGTTCTCTTTTGTTGTTGATATGGTTCCTGCCTAGATTTCTTACATTGCAACACATATGTATGATTTACCCTATTTTTAATCGGTGTTCTTGGCTTTTTTTCGTTCTTTTAGTGGTTTGGGCGTTTTTTTGGTACTTCTTTATTCACCCTTGGGTTTATATGTGTTTGTTCATCATTGTTTATGATTTTGTATAGGAACCTTTTTGAATTGCTTTATTATATGTGTTTTACACCTACATTTTGTTATTGTGATAGTTTTGTGATTTTTGGATGTATGTTTATGTTGCTTTCTTTATGACTGTATAAGTAGTTGTAGTCACCCTTTATGTTTATGATTGTGCCACTTCCCTCTTCTTGAGTGTTTCCGATGTTGCACAGAGCCTTTTGATAATGCTTTATATATGTTTGATACCTCTAGGAACTTTTAATTTAATCACTGACATGGGTCATTCAAAATGTATATACATACCCGAGCTCATTCCATCTTATTAAATTTTAGTTTGTATGTAAAGATTTTATGATTTTAGTAACATAAACATGTATAGTATACACGTTTTGATTTATTTCAAATGGGTAGAAAAAATACATTGATAGTGAGGGAAAGTTTAATTGGGTGAAACGGGCTAGAATGACTTCAAATGATGAAATATATAGTTGCAACAGATTCTTTCTGTTTTATTTTATTGGGTGAACCGGTTTTGAGAATGACTTCAAATGACGAAGTATACAACTGCAACAAGTTCTATTTTGTTTCAAATAGGTTGAAATGTTATGATAAAAAATGAAAAGTTTAAACGGGTCAACCGGGTTACAAATGACCTGTTTTTTTTAATTTTCATTTGTGTTAAAAAATGTTATGATCAGGCATTAAGAAACAACCTGCAATTTGTCGTCAACAGGGTCTTCAACATCAGCAATGACACACGGCTAACTCTTCAGGCGTTACCCTTGCTTCTTCAAGCCTTGCCTCTCACCCTACTGCCAATGCAAGCCTGGATAGTGATGAACCACATGCCAAAAGAAAGCTGCTTGACGACTTAGGTAAACTTTTTATATGCCTTACCACATTATATACCTAACAAATAAATATACTAAAATAGCGACATCTGAACAGACCTGACCCCCACTGTGTTTTTGTGTATTTTGTAGGTGAACTAACAGTGGTTAGCCCTAAAAAAAGCAGCCGACTTGGGTCCTCAAACCCAATAGAGTCTGGGTTAAGTTTGCTTGACGGTAAACCAGGGAGTTTACTTCATACTTTGTTGTTTATTAACGAATTAAAAGGAGCTTACTGGAGTGAAACTAATTAGGAGGGGCTGTAAGATATAAGACTTTTGTCTTATGACATCACTTTGAATTAGTTCAATATGTTTGATGCTAAAGAGATATTATTTTTTAAATTTGCCTGGCTATTTGGTTTCACTCCTAATTAGTTCCACTTAAAAAATATGATAGGCTTCGATTTAGATTGCTATGCAGTGGGTAATTTTGTTTGTGGTTAGTATATTTGGGCTTTTACTCATCAGTGGACATATTTCAGTTTTTGAAGTGGGCAAATCTGACTTTTTTGAGGTCAGATATGAATTCCATATGACCCTTACATAGCATATATATCATTATTACGTTCATTTAGAGATTATACCATTGTTCCTTTTATTTATTACACAATATATTTGATGGTTAAGTTTGCTTTAGCATTTAGTAAGCCTTTCATCACATTTTGGTGTTCGTTAACTTGGATGGTTAGTTTGCTTTTTAATATTTTTGATTTTCTTTTGACCAAACATGTTATTGATATTTTAATCATAATACATTTCATGATTAGCTTTTCAATATTTTTTATGTTCTTTTGACCAAACATGTTTGTGCTATTTCCATCATATCTGGTGTTAGGGCTGATAATCCGGGATCCTGGCCGGAAGCTCAAATGGTTCAATATCCTTACGCAAGTTCAGGATCCTGGCAGGTTCGAGCATCCTGAATTACAGTTATTAACTAACCCGTTTGTTTTTCCCATGTGTCTTATTAATTGCAGGGTCAAAGAAACGTGTAGACAAGCCTAAAGACTCGGACAAATGATATAGAACGTGGACTAAGTGGTCCACAACGTTCATATTGGCTCAGTTGGGAGAATCCCTAAAATGTAGGACAGTTGGTTATATTATTTTAGGATGCTCGCCAAAAGCTCAAAGGATCCTGAACTACAGTTATCGATTAACCGTTACAATTGTCCACGTGTCTTAATTGATTGCAGGTATTAAGGGACGTGTAAATGATGGCTAAAGACTCGGTCAAGGCTTTATGAGACGTGTTGTAACTGACTCCAACGTTCACAAAGACTTGAAGACTCAATCCCTAGTTTTTAGCCTAGTTAGTTAATGTATTTTTGACTATTTAAACGAGCTCTAGGTCATTCATTCAGGAGGACACACACAACACACGATACTCGCTATCAAAACTCTCTGTAACACTTAGAATACGAGCTCATTTCATCTGTACTAAATACTTTCATCATATAAAAGTTTTAGGAGGCAGGTACTTTGAACCGGCCCCCGAGGTTTTTTGCTAGGCTCCTTGAGGATACTCAAGGATTCCTGGATTTTCCCTCGTTACATCCTCGTGTCAACACTCAAACTTGCATTTTTCTTGTTAATTTCATCAAACACTCTACCTCACTTACAAAGTTTGATCAACTAATTGCTTAGACAGTTTTTGACCAAAACAATTTGGCGCCCACCGTGGGGCAAACGGTGTTTGAATTCAATTAAGAGCCTTGATCTTCTTCCCATAACCGACTCTTGAAAATGTCAAGTCAACCAAAATTTACCTCAAAATCTATTTCATCCTCTAAGCCCACTGTCAGCACTGGTCTCCCCCCAATGACGAAGAAAGTGACTGATACCGATGCTAAAAAAGGGGAATACCCCACTTTTACTGGATCTCAAGGTACGTCCACTGACTCTGCTATTTCTAATAACGATCTCTGTGTTTTGATCAGGCAAATGAAGGCCCATGCGGATGAACAAACCAAAACCAACGAGAAAATGATGAAGGAGATCATGGAATTGAATAAATCAAAGAAACCAGTAGAGGAAATCAGTCCTTTGATGCCAAAATCATTCGGTTTTGACTCTCCGGAAATATCGGAGCAACCGAAACATAAAATAAACCCCTCTACTGCTCCAAAGTCAGGTATTGCAACAGCTACTACTGTAGGATTCTCAGGCTCTCAGCATCAGAAGACTTTCAGGGTAATAGATCTGGAATACTCTGGATTCTATTCCGAGCAGCCCCCAGAATCTTATTACGGTGGATATGGAAGTCAGCAGCCACCGAGATGCTCGAGTCAGCAACCAGCCGGATTTTTAAGCCATCAGGTGCCGACAGTCTCGATACAACAACCTATATCTCAACCACAGCGGTTTGCGACGACGAACCTTCACGAGCCTTGGATTCAGCAGTCAGTAGCACCTACTACTCAGATGCTACAGGGATCTTCATCTCAGCCATTCCAACAATATCGGAGCCGCTTCCGAGCTGCTCAGGATCCTCAAGGATCCTTATTTTCTAATCCTACTGTCTCTGCAGGCGTATTCCCAGGTTCATCTCAGGAGATGCATGATGGAAATTCATCCCCATGCAAGTGGGAACCACAACTGAGCCGACTATCCTTAGAGATGCTGAATATGGACCCCAGATCCATCTTCAAACTTCCAGGGCTGGTAACAACTTTGATAGTTTTTATGTAAACCCTAACCAAGGAACTGTACAGGATGCAGGTATCAACCCGACTATTGCTAGGGAACTTCAGAGGTTAAAAGACATGATCTCAAGTGTCCCTGGTGTTATTCGTCCAATTCCTGAAGTGCCAGCAGGCAGCCACAGAGTTTCTAGGTTTGCGTGGCCCATTTGTGACGTGGAGATACCAAAAAGGTTTCAAACCCCCAACATGAAACGCTACGATGGGACCACAGATCCTGAGGAGCACGTGGCACAATACAGGGAACGGATGGAAATCAACCACATTCCTGTAAACATCAAAAAAGCTTGCCTATGCAAGGGATTCGGCTCAACGCTAACAGGACCAGCCTTGAAATGGCTACTCAGTATCCCTCCTAATACCATTACTTATTTTCCCCCATTTAGTTAACCTGTTTAATAACCAGTTTTCTTGCAGCAGGAGCTTTGAGAAGCTCACGGGTGACTTGTACAGAATAGTTCAGAAGCCCAACGAATCCCTGAGGGATTATGTGGGCAGATTCGGTCGAGAAGCTTTGGATATCCCCAACCTAGATATGGCAGCTGCTGTAGAAGCTTTCAAAATGGGAATTAGAGGGGATTCCCGCTTTTATGATGACTTGGTCATGACCCCTTGCAGGAACCTTGATGAAGTTAGAACGAGGGCATTAAGGTTCATCAGGTTGGAAGATGATAAGAAGATCCAGAAAAGAGGTGATGAGTCGCTGGGCAGAAGAACGGATTCTCTCGAAAAGCAACAACGAACCAAACCCTATTACAGGAATGATAATCCCAGGGTCAATGAAGTTGAAGAAGAAGACGACGAAGAAAACTTCCCAAAGGTATCTGATTACTGCTTTTCAGTTGACATAAGTGGTTTGTTATGTGCCTTGCAGGATCTAGGTGATAAAGCCAGGTGGCCAAGAAAATCAGAGAAACAAGGATCGTGGAAAGATAAGTCTAAATGGTGTGCATACCATGAAGACTTTGGGCACCTAACAGATGACTGCATAGCCCTTCGGAAATAAATCAGTTACCTGCTCAGCAAGGGGCATCTCAAAGAATTGTTTGGCAGAAAGAAGAGTAAAACTCAAGAAGCTGCTGAGCTGCCCAAAAGAGCACAGTCGCCACCAGCAGATGCTAAAGTAATCAACTTCATCTCAGGAGGATCTGACATATGCGGAGCCTCTTTCTCATCAGCAAAGAGACATGCCAAGGAGGCTAAGATGGATCAAGGCAGTCGGCCAAAGAAGAACGCGATATTGACTGAAGACAAAGTCATCTCTTTTGACGAAACTGATAAGCTGGATATCCAGGATCCTCACCACGACAGTCTGGTAATTACATTATGTATTGCTAACCATTATGTTCGCAGGATCCTGATAGACAATGGCAGTTCGGTCAACATCATTCAATTGGACGTGCTTAAAAAGATGAGCATTCCAGAAGAAGAGATAATTCCAAGATCCTCAGTGTTAGTAGGATTCAGCGAAGAAACCAAGCATACGGTTGGAGACATCAGACTTCCTGTTTACATTGAAGGAGTCAACTCCATGCAGAAATTCTGCGTTATTGACTCCCTTCCTTGTTGCAATGTAATCTTGCGAAGGCCATGGATCCATGACATGAAAGCGGTTCCATCTACATATCATCAATGTGTGAAGCTTCCCACACCTTGGGGAGTTGTAAGAATACTAAGTGATCAACAAGAAGCCAAGGACTGTTACACTTCTGCTATGAAGAACACCATCAAGTCCAAGCCAGCATAGCAATTAAAGAAACCGACACGGAGAATTCAGATGACAAAGTAACTGGAAATCAAAGAAATTCAACTTAATCCTGAAGATCCTGAAATCTAAGTGCTGGTAGGAACGAATATCCCTGAGGATACTGAGGAGCAGCTCGTGAACCTCTTAAAATCCAGAATCACAACATTTGCATGGAAACATGAAGACATGACAGGTATATCTAAAGATATTATTACTCATAAACTTGGTATAGATGAATCTTTCAGGCCAATACATCAGAAAAGAAGGAAGTTCGCTCCTGAGAGAAACGTCATAATCCAAGAAGAAGTTGACAGGCTGCTCAAATAAAAAATGATTAGAGAAGTTAAATATCCTCGATGGCTGGCTAACGTGGTGGTTGTTGAGGGTGTATTTTCAGGATGCTCACAGGAAGCTCACACAGTGCAGGAATCCTATTAACGTCTGGGAATCCCATGAATCCAGGTATCCTGATTTATTTATTTTTAACTAACCCTCCTATTTGCCTCGTGTTTATTTGACCAGGTTAAGACGAAGTCATCAACTACCTCCGAAACTTACGCCCCAGCTGAAGAAGATCGTGGACCAAGTGAACGAAGAGGCCCTTAACGGTCGAATTAGTTGGATAGTAGGATCCCGGGAATCCCTGAAAGTTTGTTAGCATTGTATTCGTTATATAAATCGAGGATTCGATCAGTAGGAACACACACAACTCACTCACACATTAGCTCTGATAGCATACGATCTCTGTAACACTTAGCCTGATCGATCAAACCTCCAAACACTTGTAATTTTCAGTTTCCTATCAATAAAATTGTGTGGTAGCGGGCTCTTCAGGCCGGCTCCCGAGGTTTTTTTGCTAGGATTCCTAGAGGCAACTCGAAGAATCCTGGATTTTTCCCTCGTTACATCCTTGTGTTCAGTTTTACATTTCGAACATATTAGCAAGCACACTACCTCACATTCTAAGTTTGGAATACGAAATTCCTTTGTGAATTTTTGACCAAAACAGTG
>JBCNJP010010870.1:0-19636 GCA_039602395.1 Deinandra increscens subsp. villosa
GATCTAGTGGCTAAGGTTTCATCGTACAATAGGCTTTAGTCGATGGCTAAGGTTTCACCGCTAATGGCCTAATATCTTTTCTGTTGACCACTTCCTCTCCTTTCCTCTCATCAGTGGCGGTTCTTAATGGGTACCAGCATTCACCTCGGTCACTGCTGATTTTTTGTCCCGAGGTACCGAGTATAGGCGTTTTACAAAGAAATTTTTTATATATATCGTTTCGGTCACCACTAATTTTTTTTTATATATTGAGTTGGTCACCACTAATTTTTTTTTGAAAATTGAATGTATTAAGTCAGTCTCCAACGTAAAATTATTTATAAACGTTATGTATCTACTAAAAAAATATCAAAAATTAGATCTTAAATGACTTATTTTAACTAAAACAAAGTTTAGGGTTGTTTTGGTAACTAAAACAAAGTATAAGGGTACTCATTTATAGTTTTTTTTGTTTGAAGGTACTCATTTATAGTTTTTTTGTTTGAACCGACTCGACCGGATTCAATATTTTTTGTTCTAATGGATTGACCCGACCCGAATTCGTTACTTACTTACATATATATATATATATATATATATTGGTTTGATCCGACCCGAATTCGTTAGTTATATATATATTTTTTGGTCACGTAACTTTCGGTCACCCACGAAATTTTTTTCAAGATCCGCCACTGCCTCTCATATCTCAATCCTCGCATGAACCCTAAACCCCCTTCGTCTCTGGCGACTTCAGGTCCGACAACAACCACCATTGACCACCACCACAGTCGATCCCACTGTTGTCTTCTTCTTCCTCTATTACACAAAGAACACCACCATCATTCACTTCAATGAGTCGGAATTCTCAGTTGGCCAAGGCTGTACCACCACCGTTTGACCGAGGTTGCTGCTCCACCATCGTTCTAATTTCATAGATTTGGTCCGAAGTTCATTGATTTGGTGTGATTTAGGTATGTATCTGGCACCCTTAATTATTTTGAGAAAGTTCTAAATGATATGATGTTGGTAGTGTTGTAAAACATATCGCATATGGGATGATGAATAAAACGTTTATTTATAATTTTATTTATAATTTTAGGAGATAGATGATAGAGTAAATTACACAAAAGGTCCTTTATGTTTTGTATAAATTTTGAATTGGGTCCTTTAGCTAAATTAGCTACACTAAACATCCTTTATGTTTTATACTTGTTTCAGAGAAGGTCCTTTATCACTAACGGAGTTAAAATTATTCGTTAAGTCAAGGTTATTTACGTCATTTTAAAACATTTTAATAAAAAATCTATATTCTATATATATAATAAAAGAAAAGTTTTTGGCATTACAATTTGTCATGTGGCACTACCACATTCATTCTCAACAATTTTTCCCGCCAATTCTCCTAATTATGGAAGTGATTTGTATTTCTATTTTTTTATTTATTACATTCTAAATTATTTAATAACCAATTATTTAATTACTAAAGATATAAAAATACATAATTGTCTTAAATTATGATTGTATTTATAGTTTTTTTTTTTAAATATATATTTATTATATGGATAATCAACATCATAATTCATTAATTATATGAAAAAAATTATTATTTCTATTAAAAAAAAAAGTTTTGGATATATATATCCAACTTTTTAGTTATTGTCTTTTAAATTATTTAATAACCAATTATTTAATTTTGCATCGATAATCACCCCCTTAATTAATTATTTATTTGTATTTCCATGGTAAAAAAATAAAATATATTTATTACAGAGATAATCAACATCGTAATTAATTAATTATATGAAAAAAAATCTTATTTCTATTAAAAGAAGTTTTGGATATATATATATCCAACTTTTTAGTTATTGCCTTTTAAATTATTTAATAACCAATTATTTAATTACTAATTAAATATATGATATAGTTTATTAAATTGCAGTTTAACAATTCCATAACACTTTTATTTACTTTATATTTTACCAATTATTTATTTTAACAGTTTTTTCTTTTATACAAGTTCCATTTTTTGTCCTCTATTACCATTATTAATTTTTTAATCTCAACCATGCGATACATATATATTTTTTTTAAATCTCAGCTGTGCGATGCACGGGGTATAAAAACTAGTTTAAAATAAAAAATTATCCCTTTTAAATCTCAAAGTCCGTCTTCTTCCTTAAACGAATCTTCTTCTTCTTTAGGGCTCATCGTTTTTCCGGTCAACCTCTGCCTTTAACCATAACCAAGTTTCTCACTGGTCGCCGCCATCGGGATCTAAACAACAACCACCGTCTCCTAGCTGCCTCCTCCTTCTATCGTAATCCGTCAGACTGCCACAGAAAATTCCGAACAACAACGTGTGTTTTCAGCCACATAAAATTCCGATCGCCGCCATCAGGATCTAAACAACAACCTGTGTTTTCATCTTGAAATATTAACTGCCACCATAAGTTGCCCTTTTATGAAAGGGTGGATTATGCTAACTGAGAGTTGCTCTTAAATTGAAATAATAATTGCTACCATAGTACCATCGAATAACCTAAGATTTGCTATTAATTCAAAATCAACGGTGGAAATTATTTTTACGGACGCGGACACTAACCGACCATCAATCGAGAATTGTAATTAAATTAAAATTTCCTATTTCTATGTCCATTATCAAATTGTTGAATTTTGTGGTAGAAGACTTGTAGCTGGTGATGGCGTGATATAGGAGTGAAAGGGGAGAGGATGGGGAGGGGTGTGGTAGGTTTTGAAGAAGATTGTCCACATTTGCTCTTGAAAGGAAGAAGAAGAACGAATATATGTGATTTTTTAAAAGGGATATTTTCCTATTTTTAATTATAAAATTTTATTTTTTTAAATGACAAAAATACCCCTAACTTAACGGTTAATTTTAACTCTGTTAGTGATAAAGGATCTTCTCTGAAACAATTATAAAACATAAAGGATGTTTAGTGTAGCTACTTTAGTTAAAGGACTCAATCCGAAATTTTTATAAAACATAAAGGACCTTTTGTGTAATTTACTCTAGATGATATGTTTCATGTTAAATGTTCAAAAAGCTCATGTTTAATGCGTGTATTTAGAATTTTTGGCATAAGTTGTGATGCTTTGAACTCGATTTTGTGACACATTGAACTCATTTAGAATATACATGTGAATGAATTGTCTTTGTTATAAACAAGTGGGTCGACCCGCGCTTCGTGGCGGAGTCGGACCGTTTTAGAAAGTCGTTTAGTGAAACGATTGAAGATAAGTGCAGTGTGAAACTAATGTTGATAACGCATATAAATTTTGTTCCAATCAAGAAGGTAAATGTTAAAATCATGATCAAAATTATATCATTCAAATGATGTACTTCGGGATGAATTATAGCATTCAAAAAAAAAATATATATATATAAAATCATAATCTATCATGACATGGCGATATTCTTTAAAAGCAAAAGAAGGCACTAACTTAATTATTTGAACATACATAAACTTTACACCCAGCACTACTACAAAAACTGGCTTTCTTGACGTGCATTGCGCGTCAAGAAAGGGCCTTCTTGACACGCAAATGCGCGTCAAGGATGCGGGGGTCAAGAAGCTACTTGACGCGCAAAATGCGTGTCAAGAAGCTCTTGACGCGCAAACGATGACGCGCATTTTATGACGCGCAATGCGCGTCATAAAATGCACGTCAAGGAAGCCCCAGTCATAAATAAAGATGACACGCATTTTTGCGCGTCAAGAATTTAAAAATTAAAAATAAAAAAAAATATTATTAATATGATCACTAATTTCTACATTAAATAAAAAATTACCTGATATTACAAAATAAAATACACTTATAGCAAAATAATGCATTTAATATATATAGCAAACCAATATGTTTCATACATTGATATATATCGATCTTCGTTATTCCCATAAATGTCAATAACACTCATATTTGTTTAAGTAGTACTTGCACGTACATATCTCGACTTGATAACAAGATCCTGCCTTTCTAGCTCCTTCCTCGATGAAAACATGTTAGAACATCAACTTTGATTTCCTGTGATATATCAAACCAAACATGAATCATCTCATGGATGGTGCAATCTTGGAGCATATGTTTTCAAATACATTACCTTCTGATGCAAATTTTTTAAATTCTTCAATCTGAAAATATAATTGAAAATAAAGAGGGCGCTTAAATCAACAGTAGAAAAAGAAAAAGATTACATGTGTAATACTATAATTGCATGCATAGGAAGAGCCAAAACAACATATAGAAATTACAACAATATTACCTTAACCTACCTGATGAACTACTTGTTCCCTCACAAGCTTGTGGTGCTCACTGGAGCGGTAGATTTGATCTGACAAGGACCAGAACTAAACAAGAAACGAGGATGAATAATTAAAAAAGAACACACTTATATATAGATACATGGCTTGTTATAGACACACATATGAAGGAAGAGAAAGGGGGTATAACAAAATCACAAAGCACTGGCACATTCATTAAATCCAATGGTGGATATATTTATTAAAATGTGGTTTCTTGAAGCACCAGATAAAAAAGAAGAGGCCAAAGTATTACAAATTTCTTAGTAGTGTTATTAACATTTTTCTTAGTAGTCTTTAAATATGATAAAATGAAGGGGTCAGTAAGTAATCTTAGCTTTTTCTTGTATAATTGGTTTTATTGCAACTGATATATAGGCCTTTTTCTTCAAAACTAAATATTTGAATCAAATTCACTTTATCCAAACACTAAAACTGGTTATTGTGATCTGTGACTTGAAGCTGTAGTAAGCAGAAAATCAGTTTAGCAACACGCATTCAAACACCCATCAAACACATCAAATGGAACATGAGTAAAAAAGCCAAGAACATCAATAAAAAGTAGTACCTGATTATGGTATTTAGTTGCAGATTCAAGAAACAGACCATATGCCTGAACAGCCTGATTTGTGTATGGCTTCAGTGTTTCCTGTGCTTTATCAAGGTGAGGTTTGGCTGCAACAGCAACCTGATCAATGTATGGCTTGCAGAACTTCTTTGCAACCTGGCCCCACACAACTTTCATATTATGATTTGACACTTTTTATTGAGAAACTAGCAATAGAGTCGATTAACACGTACCTGAAAATGTGGGTCTACAACTTCTTTTATTTTAATCACATGTGGAGTAATAACCTCCTTTGATTGAGCATAGACCTCTTTGGTTTTAATTGTGTCGAAATGAGCATGTTCAAAAGACAGCTACCTGACTATATGCCAACCTGGCTTCAAGCCAAGGTGGCAACCATGCAGAATGAACCTGAATACAAATGCAGAACACATAATAAGATTAGTCAAATGAACTGGACAGAGGGTTGATCTTCAACATAAAACACGATTACCATTTACATACCAACCTAACACAAAATATTTATATTGACTAATAAAATAAATAGAAATAAAGAGACATTCTGTTATTAACATAAGAGAAGGGAACATGTCAACTAGCTTGAGTAAATTTTTTGCGAGTTAATATTAAAAAAGAACAATCACCAAATGCAAGGGATCATGTTAACTAGTCACCAGTTACCGAATGCTAATATTGAATATATTCCATACCCGACCCAGCATCTCTAAACATACCATTTGACTAAAATATTCAATTATGGCTGACCAGAAAGTCCTACAACTAAAAAATCAAATGGACCCATAAAGAACTTGTCCCCTATTAGATGGATCTGCAAGTTTTAAAACCAATCTACATAGACTAAAAATAGAGTGGCCAGATCTATAATTAGATATGATCCTTATAAGCCTGATCAACAAACACCTATATATTTTTTATTTTCAAATCATTAAGTTTTATATTGTTATCTTTCAAATATGAAACGACCATATAATCTAATATATTTTTTATTTTCAAAATGATTGTTCACATTAGTAGCTCACTTCTACCAACATAACAGCCACACAAACTCTGATACATGGACCATCTTTGCATCCTTTTATGAAGCTAACATAGAAAACTCACCTTAAATTACACGTAGCTGTAAACAGAGATCAACTTCCACGCCTGCAACATAAAATAATGCAGACGATATAATGCATAGCTTGGTCTATCCCATAGAATTACCTATCTACATACATACATCAATCTGTGTATCTGTCTATATGTAGTGTGGTAAAATAAGAGGACTTACAATGGTGAACTCAAGACCATTCTCTGAACCCTCGGCTGCAACAAATATGAAAGTTATGAGAGAGTGACACAGTGGATATTATCACTAAATGAGCGTAAAGCTGAGTATGCTCACCGTATATTAGCCTCTCAATTAACTGTTTTGCACATTCCTAAGACCACCTTTGTTTCTCAATTGAACCAAAGAAGAAGATTTATTGGGCTTAGATTGTTGGGTACATGTTAAAAGACTTGTGGGACCAAAACTGAAACTATAAGATCTAATCAACTAGCCTTATCTTGGACACTTGGACCGAAATTCTCAGTGAGAATGTGACTGAAATTCTCAGTGAGAATGTGACTGAAATTCTCACATTTTGGTCAACAAAAACATATAAAATCCAACATGTTGCCACAATAAATCCAAATCATATGGAATCTAAACTTAGGTCAGGTTCTGGTCACATTCTGGCCATATATATATAGGTACCATACACACAACACACATACAAAAACACATATATAATATATGATATTATGATTATTTAAAGAAGGTGTTGAGATCACATTATAGGCACTGTTGGAACTTAAAATATATGTGACTGACGCCATCAAATCTGTTTACCGAAGCATTCGACTGAAGAATCCATGTGAATTGATTCAGAGACTGAGTTGTGATGCTCGAGGCTTGCAAGATTGGACCGAAGACCGTTTTCTGGAAAAGTCAACCGTTCGGGTCAACGGTCAACGTAAAAGTCAACGGAAGATCGGTTCGAGCAAGTCAAGCTTCGGATTAATTTAATCAGTTTTGATTTAATTATCAATTTATGTTTATTTGCTTTACTTGTAATTTCGTTCATTTGTCATGTTTTTCTGTTGTTAGTCACCCTCACTATATATAGTGAGGGTGCCCATTACAAGTAAAGAAGTCTCCGAATGTGGAGATGATGAATTTCTTGTAGAGTGTGAGATTTCCATTCTAGAGAGAGAGTGAGTCATGGATTCTTTAGAGAGATTGTGTGTTCTTCATGATTTCTTGATTGTAAGCATTCGATTAATGAAATCATTCGACTATGTTCATCATCTTTCTATGTTATGAATTCATGATTCATCATCATCATCTTCATCATTTGTTTTTATGAGTTTTTCTCATCCGAACATGTTCTTGCTCAAGATCGAGATTCTCGTAGTGAAAATCGGTCCTAACAAATGGTATCAGAGCGGGTACCGATCAGATTCATCTCACCGTGAATCTGGTCACTCGAATCTGAGATTTTGAGCTTGAATGGTGAAGATGAGAAAACTTATTTTTTAGAGACTTTTTTCTATTTTTTCTTCATTTCTGGATGGATTCTGATGATATGGATGATGGATTCATGTTCTGGAGTTCATTTAGATGTTATTTCATCTTTTACTTGTTCAAATCTGTGAAGAAATTGAAGATCCGAGCTCATTTTTTCATAACTTTTGGGTTTTTCCCGTATTTGGGGTTTTTTGAAGATTTTGGAGCTTGATTCTTCATTTTCTGGGCATTTCTTCATGATTTTGGATGAAGTGAGGTATGATTCTCAGTGGAAAACGCATTCCGGATCCATTGGAAGCATCCATTTCGTCTGATTCTCAACGGTTTGAGCGGATCTGGAAAAACACACACTGACGGTGTAAGTGTGTGTTCTTCATGTTCTTGAGAGATTTCCAGATTTGGGAGCTGATTTGATCCGAGTTGCTGCTGTTTATGTGTTGTTGGTGGCCACAACAATGTCGTGAATGGTTTATTATCACATCTCGTGCATCATATCGAGATTTCCGATCGTTCTGGGCAGATTCTAAGTTCACCAAGTAAGTTTCTTAAGTTCATCAGTTTTCCAGATTTGTTCATCACTGTCTTGAAGATATGAAGATTGCCCTAGCGGACTTCCCTGAGTTCTTAGCGAACTTCTCATCTTCTTAGCGAACTTGTTCCGATTCTTAGCGAACTTGTTTTCTGCTTAGCGGACTTGTTCCTTAGCGTACTTCTCAGAACCCTTAGCGGACTTGAATCAGCTTTAGCGGACTTCTGGGTTAGCGAACTTGTTTACTGGGTTTTTATCCGAGTTCGTTTCAGAAGATTCTGTTCGTCCAGGATGATAGAGGATGATCATACGAGTCTGTCGGTACAAAAATCATCAAGTTTCGTTAAGTTTTGAGCGAGTTATGAAGGGAATACGCTTTTCCGGTGATGCATGCGATATTCCGATGAGTTTTCCGGTTGATTAGGGTTTCGGAGGTTGAAGAAGGGTCCAGTGTGACGTGGCATTCAGCTATTGGCTGTGAGAGAACATTCTTCTCTCTCACTTGTCGGATTCAGGTCAACAGCCCTAGAGGCGCTGTCTAACCCTGATTGGTTAGATGTATTGGAGTGGGTCCCAGGCTATGTAGAGATCCGTTGAAATACAATGAGAGAGAGGACCTGTTTTTTCGTTGGTTGCTTCTGATTGGTCTTGGGAATGTCCGTGGGTCCCACCTGACTAAAAGAAATCCGTTGAGTGTGCTATTGCTGCCATCCTCTGATTCGCTGGTGGGCTTCTCACACGGATCGCAGCTGTAAACCATTGGATCTGATTTATTTCAGCCGTAGATCTGATGGGGATCTCAATTCTGATTGGCTAGATTCTATTCACATGGATTATGGTTTTTCTAGAGGATTTATTCCACTAATTAATTTTTCAGCACTTTTAGTTAAATGCGGGGTTTTTCTTGTCGGTTTTTAACGAAACTAACGAGATAACGCCCGAACGAAATTGCGAAAATTATTTTTATTGGTCTCGGATTTATTTCATTTTATTGGGGTTCTCATTTATTGGCGTCGCGCGTAACGTTTGCTATCGATCACTGACGGGTTAGCTTTATAATCCGGTTAATTACTCAGCTTTCTCGTTATATCTCACGGTTTTATTTTTAGTGGATGCAGCGTTGATGTCAACTAACCGGATTAACTGGAATCTCAGTTAAATATTGGAATTTATCCGATTAAATCTCTCGGATGACCGTTTATTGAAGAAATTTGGCAGTTTATTTTATTTTCGCATCCAACCTCAGTCGCGCAGATTATTCACAACTGTCAGCATCCGGCTTTCGGTTTTTCGCGAGATTGTCCGATTTCAAGATTATTTATCTGGTTTCTCTAGGCAACCGATCGCGACGGTTCGACTCTCCGCATCTCATTTTTACGCTTCCGACTTGATGTTTTTGGGGAGATTTAGAGAAATAAGAGGAATTATTATGGATTTGGATATCGGGTCGATTATTTGGAGTTAGAGCATTTTCAGTGTTTGATTGGTTTATCTGATTCAGTTTGTTGCGGTTTTGACTCCGAGATGTAGCATTTTCTTAGTATTGTACCCGACCGTGTGAACCGAGTGAGCAGAACACTTGGATCTCGAACTGGAGCAACAAGAACAGAAGAAGCTTATTCAGAGGGGGAACTTCTACGACAGAGTGTCTCCGGTTTATCAGTTTCTCATTGAAGATGTACGGCAGAGCGGTTCTTCAGCAATTGAACAGATTTGAAAGCATCAGTCAAGGGGGAAATTGTTGGAACTTAAAATATATGTGACTGACGCCATCAAATCTGTTTACCGAAGCATTCGACTGAAGAATCCATGTGAATTGATTCAGAGACTGAGTTGTGATGCTCGAGGCTTGCAAGATTGGACCGAAGACCGTTTTCTGGAAAAGTCAACCGTTCGGGTCAACGGTCAACGTAAAAGTCAACGGAAGATCGGTTCGAGCAAGTCAAGCTTCGGATTAATTTAATCAGTTTTGATTTAATTATCAATTTATGTTTATTTGCTTTACTTGTAATTTCGTTCATTTGTCATGTTTTTCTGTTGTTAGTCACCCTCACTATATATAGTGAGGGTGCCCATTACAAGTAAAGAAGTCTCCGAATGTGGAGATGATGAATTTCTTGTAGAGTGTGAGATTTCCATTCTAGAGAGAGAGTGAGTCATGGATTCTTTAGAGAGATTGTGTGTTCTTCATGATTTCTTGATTGTAAGCATTCGATTAATGAAATCATTCGACTATGTTCATCATCTTTCTATGTTATGAATTCATGATTCATCATCATCATCTTCTTCATTTGTTTTTTTGAGTTTTTCTCATCCGAACATGTTCTTGCTCAAGATCGAGATTCTCGTAGTGAAAATCGGTCCTAACAGGCACCAGTAATGCATACAATATAGCAGGACACATAAGAAACTTATACCTATAATCATATTATTACAATTTTATGATTTGATTCTCATTACATCATTCTCAAAGAAAGCAAACATGAGCAATTTCATTATGCCATTAAAGAGCTAAGAACTGAAAACAAATTCATGCAGCCTTTGTTCTGATAGTAGATCAGTCTAATGTGAGACCCACTGTCAATTTAGTTTAAACAAACATAAACAATATAAAATAAGTCCTCATGAATCTAC
The DNA here is from genome assembly GCA_039602395.1 of Deinandra increscens subsp. villosa. NCBI lineage: Eukaryota > Viridiplantae > Streptophyta > Magnoliopsida > Asterales > Asteraceae > Deinandra > Deinandra increscens. Next base: position 10,602 of record JBCNJP010010870.1, read on the forward strand.
AGGTATGTTTTCTACTATCACCCATCCCAACAAAGGTTTATAAATTAATAATGTAGATGATTCCTTTAGCAAAGAAAACCAAAAGATTTAGGACAGGCTGAACACGATAATAAACATTAATATCACTGAGCCTGACAGCTCAGAACTCTCAACTGACATAATTAAACACTTACAGTGGTTTTGAATACTTGGAGAGTGATGCCAGTGGACTTTAGTATAACCATTTTCACTTTTGGTAACAGAGAGGTGCCAAAATTGAAGAAAACATAACCACTTTCACTTTTGGTATGTTGTATTCAATACGTCGTGTGTGGCCAAGTTCATATGGCCTGGATTTTGGGGGTTTCCATCAGTAGGGTTTGGAGGAGTTGCTATCTTCACACTGCGCACTTAGAAGGAAAACAAAATTATAAAGAGATTAATCCAATTGATAAGTTTCTTCAGTTAAACAAAAATTCTAGGTTAAAATGTTTCAAAGAAACTCACCTTGATTTTGACGCAAGTCTGGCTGCTGTGATACGATACATGGCGGAGTTGGTGGTGGTGGCGGCGGCGGTAGCGAACCTTCAATCAAGTCAATTGAAGTAGACTCAGCACGGGTGGTCGTCTGACCACCGCCGTTGGTCGGCTCGAACAGGAGGAAGAGAGAGAGAGAGACGGGGTCGTTGCAGGGTTCGACGAGGTTGCTACTGTGGAGTCGAGGAGGTCGCCGTTGGTCGGAGGTGGAGAAGGTCGCCGTTGGTCGGAGGGGGAGAAGGTCGCCGATGGTCGGAGGTGGAGAAGCTCGGGGTTATTTGAACCAAGAAGAAAGGGGGATGGGGCTGCGTATCTGGGATGCAAATAAAACCCTAGTTATATGGCGAGAGCGGGGAAATGACCGAGTGTGGTTTTGGGTGAAATTTTGAAGGGCGGCTGAAGTGTAGGGCAAAAATTTTGGGGGGATTTTTCGGCGGGAAAAAATTAAAAAACGACAGGATTTCTTGCACGCCATTTTAAAGTGTCCTCCGTGTTTTTTTTTATCATAAATTATGACAGAAATTTATGACGCTCAAAAATGCGCATCATCTAGCCTTAGAATCTTTCAATTCTTGACACTTTTTTATGACACGTTTTTTTGCGCGTCAAGAAAAGACCGAGTGTCATCGTTCGCGTGTCAAGAAAGGCCATGTTTCTAGTAGTGCAGGCACCCTACAAAACTGAAGCAATAAAGAATGGTGAAGATAAACTTACTCCGTGTCCCTGGAAGCAATAAAGAATGGTAGAGATAAAAATTACTTGATGTCCCTTGCCCAATCTAGAAAGAAAAGCAAGAAAACTATTATCAAACTATAAAAATGTCCCATCAAAGCTATAATGCCTTAAGCGTATATCGTAATTGTTACGAGTCTACGCACGACGCAATAATAGTTCATAAAGTCTCACGACTTTGAACCATATGACGTCAAGAATATTAAATCAAGACGAACAAATTGTAGATCGCCTTTTCGATCTATAACCTAGTGAACTTATCAATCCTCTGCTTCAAGCGGACGTTTGTTCATATAAGTTCGATTCACCAGCCGAACTACTACAGGAATAATCACCTGATGATTATAACATTGTAGAATGGTCCCACCACCTCTGGTGGACATCACCATTAAGTGTGCATACCTAAAACACATCTTGAAAGTCTTACGACTACAAGAGTTGTACTCACATGTGTTTGAATCCGACATACACTTAGTTTTTGTACGTAGATTCACGGTTTCTTCCTGAAACCAATAAACACAAGACTAATGACTTGCCACCACCAAGTCCTTTACATTTTGTAACCATAATGCCCCTTCAAACATCACTTGCATATCTGACTTCCAATCCCAAGACCTGTATCTTGCGAAAATGGAATTTAGGAATTACATGTCCAAAGCTAGATCTCTAAATATCTAAAGCAAAGTGACTCAGATAAGTCGCTGGACTATGTAAAACAACTCTCGCACCTATACGAGACGAGCCAGATGGACAATGTTTCACCAACAATGATTTGTTGCTTAGCGAAACACATTGACATTCCAATTAGAGTTTGTATGTTTTACCTTACCAGAATAAGGGAAACATCCTCTAATGTCGGACCCAAGAAACCGATAGAATAGATCATCATCTCGATTATCACGAGAAACTTTCAAACAATCAAAGACGAACGCATCTTCATGCTATCAAACTCTGAAAAGACTTTGACAATCGTTTTTTGAACTTATGAGTAAGTCATAACATCTGGATATTAAGCATTCGAATTCCGTACCGCAAACTACGGAGTCGAGCTTTTTCGTTCTTGAGAACGGAAATTGATTATCGCATTTCTGCGTAAAAATCAGTATCCACACGGTTTGAAAGAAAAATGATGATATGAATGTCAATCTGCCTCAAGCAAGTGGGAGCATCGCCACTGATCCTTACCGGAATAACGATCTAATGCCGATCTAAAGATCATTTAATATTTACTGGATTAAAATTTTAAATGACACCTCAATTGATCAAAAGTTTCAAGATTAAATTAAGTATTGATCATGATATGGCTGAGCAACCATTAACACGATCAATCTCTTGAAACAATTCGAATCATACTAAATATGATACGAAAAGAAAATTCAATATTTAGACAAAGCATGGAAGGTTGCCGTAAAGTGTTACGCCATAACCATAGATGGAAAATCACATCATCACTGCCAAACACTGATGAAATAAAATGTATGTTCATTAACATGAGTATCAATTGTACTCGTTGAACATTGGTAGCCACCTTAATTGAATCTGAACTAAGAATGCCATAAAACATTCAAAGGGTTAATTTGACTCTCTAAACAGTCAATTAACATGCTCACGTGATAACACAGTCATAAATGTGCTCGCCAAGGACGCTATATTATCACAAGTTCGATTCACTTAAGAAGACTCACTGTTCAAGACAAACACTGAATCTTAAGAAACAACTGACACAGGGCAATCCTAAAACGAAATACGAGGGCATGATTGCGAATTCGTGATTTCAAGGATCGGGTTAGATCAGTGAAATCACATTACTGTACAGTACGTGAATTCTGCATCGCATCGATACTCGATTTAGTGTTGGATGTCGAACACCATCGTTTGCACCATATCATTCGACCTCCTCTAAAGATGCTAGACGAGAGTCTGAATTCTGCGTAACGCGTTCGAACTTTATACGTTTTGATATCCATGAATATTTGGTTAATATTCTAAAGGTCCGTAGTCGATCAGACATTGCGGGAGCAAAGCCTGAAGCAAGACTATTCTGACTCTGGACTCAAGGTGTTGACTTCCAGACTCACAAGGCCTCATTGGAGAATGACGTCAGGACGTAACTCGCATCAGAATGTCTTCATGGATCTAATCATAAGACGGTTCTGATTAATGGTATACTCAACGGTATCCTTTGACCTGAGATACATGAGCGACCTCCCGTCTGCCTAAGATCATTGTTTGATTGTAACTTAACGCTGTCGCGTAACTGCCAGCCATAACGGTTACTCTTGGGAATCGATTTGAAGCTTAGTGGGAGCTGTATGTTATCAATATGGAATTCTCTACTCTTGCAATAATAATGCAACATCAAGACATCATGAGCCCTCTCGTCGGTTCCAAGTGTTAAGTGTAAGGCCTTACCCAAACTTACTGTGTGTTTGATTGGACCACTTCGAACAGTAATACGAGAAATACAATGATCGAACACAAAGAGAATGAATAGATCCATGTCTCTGGTTCGATTGATGTCATATACAGAAAGGATCTGATGACTTTACAAATACCTTAAGTCTAAACTATATCACAAGTTTATTGATATGCCTTGGTTGTTCTGACTTGAAGTGTCATGACTGGTTGGGACAGCCACGTGTAGCTAGAGCACCTCTGACTGTATCTTGATTAATAGTCGCGATCAGTCCAAGTGGGAGACTGTTGGATTTAGGTGTCCAGACCCGACTAAATCAAGTACCCGACCCGGTCAAGACCCGTAAGAGTTACACCGGAGGCAACGGGTATTAAAGACCGCTTACCTATATAACCGGCAAATTCGCAGAAAGATTAATTATGTGTTTATTAAATAGTTTAATTGATACATAATTAATTACTTAAATCAATATTAATCATTAAGATTAATTAAGCGACAAAAACGTTAAATATTATTATTAACGTAATGGACGAAAATCGACGGATTATTAGTATGACTAATATTTGGTTAGCGACGAACATTTAAAAGGTTAAAGATTAACTTCTGAAAATAAATGGTTCGATTGGGAATTAATAATATCGAGGGGTTAAACGGAAACAAAGTCAGTTATAAATATAACTGATTAGGGAGGCGAAACCCTAATCCACTTAGTGAGAATTTCGGCCCCCCTTTTTCCCTCCCTCTCGCGATCCGACGCCGACGGCAACCTCGCCGCCGCCGCCCTTCTTGTTTCCGACAACCAAGGTCGCGAGTCTCGCGATCCGGTTAAACCCCTCCCGTCGCTCCGCCGTCGTCTGCCGCTCCGCTAGCCACAGCCGCCCTCCGCCGCTTCGCTAGCCGCTGCCGCCGTTCACTCCCAGTGCGCCCTCCACGCCGCCGCCGCTCTCAGCCGCCGCCGCACGCACAACCGCCGCCGCCCTGCAGCCACCGCCGCACGCCCCGCCGCCGTGCGCCCCGCTGCCGCCGCCGCCATACCGTCGCTAAGCCACCGCCGCCACCTTACCGGCCGCCGCCCTTCCTCGCCGTCGCCGGTTCACCGCCGACAAACCCTAGCCGTGAACCACCTTTTGGTGTGTTCGGCTCGTCGTCCGCAAACCCTAGTTCGCGCCCAATCCGACGTACGAGATTTTCTCGGTGCTTGATTCACCGCGTAGTAAATCCGTGTTCACGAGGAAAGTCAGATTCGTCAGACGAATCACTTTTGCGAAACCCTAGCGTCACCCGTTGACTTCCGGTGTCTCGAACGTCTGTTTGAATCACCGCTCAGGTATATCTAAACTCGTAGTTAGTTTAGATTAAATTATTTATTTATTTTATAAATACTTCGCGTTTGTTTAAACGCAATTATGGTGTTTGCGCGTTTGGTGATTGTCGAATCCTGTTGTTTTGGTTTACGCTAATTACCTGGTTTTCGCGTTAGTAAATTAATACGTTTCCGCTGCCTATTAAATTAATAGTTAATTTAATTATCTGTTTTAATCTACTCGGTAATTGTTTAATAATTATTTATTGTAAATAATTATTTCCAAATAAAAAAAAATTGCTATTACCGAGACCCGAATGCCACTGTCGTAACCCAACAGCTTTGGTGGTTGCATATGAAGGAAATCCCGATATCAAGGAAAACCGTAAACAGATGCTGAAGCAGAAGTTCAACTTGTTCAATCACATTCAAGGAGAGTCCTTTGAAGCTCAAGTTCAAATATTTGTGTCCTTAATTACTGAGATGTCAAGCTACGACGTTGAACCCGGACTGGAGGACAAAAATTTGAAACTGTTGAACAGTTTGCCCAAGTCCTGGAATACTAACATTTCAATAATAAAAGACAACAACAAGCTGGAAGAGTTAACTGTTGATGAGCTAATTAACAAACTGAAGTCAAAGATGATTGATGATAAACAGAGAGAGCCGAATCATCTAAGTTCACTTAGCATGGTGGGAAAACTGAATCAGGCACTATGGTCACAAAGCCATCGGTCTTAAATGGGTTTTTAAATAAAAGAAGGACGCAAGTGGGAACATAACCAAGCACAAGGCCCGTTTGGTTGCAAAGGGCTATGTACAAGTTAAAGGGATAGATTATGAAGAAGCCTTCGCTCCTGTGGCTAGACTGGAGACAGTTAGATTGGTCCTAGCTTTAGCTGCAACGCAGAAGTGGTGTGTTCACCATCAAGATGTTAAAACATCGTTTTTGAATGGTGACCTGCAGGAGGATGTTTATGTTACTCAACCCGATGGGTTCAAAGTTAAAGCTATGGAGAATCATGTATACAAGCTGCATAAGGCTCTTTACGACTTAAAGCAGGCCCCGAGGGCATGGAATGAGAAGCTAGACAAGACTCTAAAGGAACTTGGTTTCATCAAGTGCACTCATGAAGCGGGTGTATACATCATCAACAAATTAGGTTTTGTATTACTTCTAGCTGTTTATGTTGATGATATACTTGTAACAGGTTCAAGAGAAAAAAATATCAAGAGCTTTAAGGAAAAGATGAAAGCTTATTTTGATATGAGTGATATGGGTCCACTCACCTATTACCTTGGAATAGAAGTAAAGCAGGAAGAAGGTTGGTATAACCATTACTCAAAGTGCTTATGCAAAGAAGATTTTGAAATTAGCAGGCATGGAAGAATGCAACTCCAGTGAGTACCCAATGGAGCACAGGTTGCAGTTGGTCAAGGATGGTGATCAGGCTACAGTTGACCCCACATACTACCGACAACTTATTGGGAGTCTAAGGTATTTGGTTAATACACAACCAGACCTTGGATACTCGGTAGGTCTAGTAAGTAGGTTCATGGACAACCCAAAAGAGTCTCATCTAACTGCAGTGAAACATATAATGAGGTATGTCAAAGGCTCACTGAATAATGGCTTGAGGTGTGTAGAAGGAGGAGATGGCAGAATTGTGGGTTACTGTGACAGCAGCTATGGTTGTGATATAGCTGATAGAAGAAGCACAACTAGTACTATTTTTTACTATGCTGGGAACCCTGTTACGTGGAGCTCACAGAAGCAAAGAACCGTTGCAATCTCCTCCTGTGAGACAGAATATATGGCGGCATCAGAGGGAGCATGTCAAGCATTGTGGTTACGAAATCTATTCAGTGAGATTACGGGAGAAGAACCTCAATGTGTGAAGTTAATGATGGACAACAAAGGAGCCATTGCAATGTCCAAGAACCCAATCTCACATAAGAAAACCAAGCACATCGACACCAAGTATCATTTCATACGAGAGCGTGTGGATCAAGGCCAAATTTCGGTGGAGTTTATACCCGACAAAGTTCAAAGGGCCGACATCCTCACCAAGTCACTCCCCAAGTTGAAGTTTAGGGAAATGAAAGAGATGATAGGTGTCAAAGAATGTCCACATTAGGAGGAGAATGTTAAATGATGTGGCAATTACACATGTGTTCTTTGACTGAGTTGCATGAAGAATAATGTGTGCATGGTGTGGAATAAAGAAGTGGACCGAGATTGGTGCATGACCCAGTATTTTCTCAATTTCTGTTGAAGTCAGTTATGTTATTATAAGTCCTTTGTTTTTCACTTTAGAGTGCAACTAATCGAAATAGCTTATAAGCATTAGGTTCTAGTTTCTGTACTGTAACCTAAAGTCTTCATTTCAATAAAGCAAGTATTCGACAATTCTGGTTTTGTTTCAGTTTCTATTCTCTGATTTCCAACAATTGTTGGGCCAATATATAAAATTAAGGATAGAGGGCCATTGTTTTTGGGCCCTAGGGAGCTGTCTATTGGGTAACGAAGGTGGGCCGGCCCTGATCATCATCATCGTCCATTCATCCGTTCGAGCGAGTTTGGAACGAAAAAAAGTTGGGTCACAATGATACCGGAGGTTTGGATATTAAGAAGAATTGGCTAACAATAACGATACGCGTAACTATCTATCGATGCTTGGTTCCGGACCCACACCAATCACCGTCCACCATAATGTATCGTTCTCATTATGAAAGCATTAAAACTACCTTGAATGATATATCAAAACGATATAATTATTATTATTATTTACTTAAAACTACAAATAATGAATTGAATAGTAGTAGGGACCAGACCCAGACTGTTAACTGCAAACAATGGACAGCTTATAACATATCTATCCATTATCATACACTCACTCGCATGGGAATAGAAACTTATAGCTGGCTACATATTATTATATCACTAGTAGAAGTTTCTTTCAGCAGTAGTATCATATCAGAGTTATGGAGACGCAATTCAAGGAGGTTGAGGTGGTCAACAACAGCTGGAAGTCAAATTTCACCGTGAGGTTTTTAGCACTTGCACTCACTCTGGTGGCGGCCGTCGTCCTCGGAGTCAATAAGGAGACCACCACCGTCTCTGTCACCATTGTTCAGTCACTGCCGCCGGTCGACCTCCCCGTCACCGCCAAGTGGACTGATATGTCGGCATTTGTGTACGTAACTCTCTCTTCTCTGCCCTGCCAAATACGCCACCTCCTCCTTGCGCGAATGATTAATTTGAAGAATGAGGAAGACATAATTTATAATATTCTTGTCTCCACCATTTCTTTTCTTTTGTTTTCATATCCTAATTCTAGGATGTTCTGGCTCTCACGGTATTTGCAAATCTCATAACTAAAGAGCTGTTTGTGGGCACCGGATGAATTGATGACTGTCTGACCTTTTATACTATACCTTGATCTTTCCAAACTTTTTGAACCGTTGTTTAACTATATTATGACTGTGATTGGACCAAAAGAGTTGTACTAGATTAGAGTTGATCCTAATATTCATATGATTTCATCAAACTTTTTTAATTTCAAACATTGCGAACCTTCCTTAATTTTACATTCTTAGATGGTCGTTTGATTTCTCACTTTGGAAAACTTCTTTTCTTTTAAATGGTCATGTGACTGTTATTTGACCAAAAGAATCGCGCTTCATGAGTACCCTGCTAATCCTAAATATTCATATGATTTTATTGACGTTTTTCAAACATTTCAAAAGGCCGTTTAACTTTCTTACATGGGCCTTCTGATTTCTAAGTTTGAATAAGGAGACGGCCATGGATGTTTTTAAGCGGGGGCGTGATTTGACAAAAAAAGTCGTATTGAATCAAATTTGAGGGTGTGTGTGTGAACAACACCAACACCATTCTAATCCTAATATGCATCTCATTTTATTGAGTTGTTTTTTTTTTAATTCCAGATCTCAATTTTTCGTACCTTTAATTTTTACAGATTTAGGCTTTATTTTTCTGTTGCAGGTATTTGGTGATTGCAAACACTATAGCATGTTCTTACGGAGCTGCTTCGGTGATTCTCT
>JBCNJP010010871.1:0-19633 GCA_039602395.1 Deinandra increscens subsp. villosa
AACCTTTACTTCGTTTACCTCAAAGCATCTTAGCATTTATAACTTCCATCATGCCTCTTTATCCGTTTCACCCGCTCGCATCCAAGCCTGCAACCTAGCTTGTCGAGGATCATTATAAACGTAAGATTAGTCCATATTATGACTAATTTAGCCATATATCACTAACCCCGTTTCAATACAATTTGCCCTATACACAATTCATGTTAAATTCATGGTTTTGTTTTGACTTTCTAAAGTCCACCATGCTTAATATACATGTGCATAATATTTGTATAAGTCATTTCCATGCACCTCAGATGCTTCTAATACACCCAAATATATGCACATAATCGATTATAATTGACCATTCATGTTTTAATCATCCACGTTGACATATCCAACTTTAACGGGTTAGAAAAACTTCTTATTTTTGTGCAGCATTTTACTGTGTTGCCGCTGAAATTGATACTTTTGACCACTGAATAATTTTATCCAGCCTTTCATTTTCATAATATGAATTATAGTAGACTCATAGGGCTTTCCGAGCATATAAGATACATTCGGAGTTACGGTTTATTTTATACAATTTTTCTAAAAACAGGACAGCAACCATAATTTTCCCAAACAGCATGCTGGAAAAGTGAGTTACCATAATAACGGGTCATTTTGACCCATTATACATCGGATTCAGCTTCTGGTGTTCAAATACCAAACATAGTAATCAAAACAAGCTTTTCGATCGTATATCATACATCCCAAACGGACATACGAGTGATTTTACACAATACTTTCAAAACAGCCCTACGACTAGTTTCAAACTTTACATCTTAGTAAACCTTGAAACAAATTTTAGTTTCTAGATAACTAACACGTTTCCACGCAACATATTTCACATGTTTTAGTACATAATCAATATATATACTATCATACATCAGAAGTTCCATCTTTTATTCCAACATTACTAATTAAGTGTTCACTTAGGCATTTAGTCGAACACTTGGTGTGCATAAAACACTACAACACTTTTTAACCCAATTTGAGTTAGGTTCCATACCCATTACTTGTATACATGAACATAATGGAACTTTTCCACTTTAACAATAATCATAGAGCAAGTTCAAAGCTATAACCTTCACGGTTTCATCCATACGTACTATAAATTTCAAGATTTCTCAATATCATATATCAAATTCGTATTTAAGGGTTCAAGTACCCAAAACTTGGTTTTTTCTGATCAATTTCCTATCATGCAAGTATCCACAACACCACATAATCATACTATAACATATTGGGCATAAAATCTCAGCTTTAAAGCATCTAATTTGGTCAAAATTTCAGACCTTAAGCATGATTGGAGATGGGGTTTACTTACTTGACAAGTTCCAATAGCTAGATGATGTTCAAGACTCATGTACTCTTGATTATTAGCCTAGAATCGCAGCCCCTTGCATCCAATTTGATCATCCTCATCAATTTCTTTGGATAAGGGATTGGGAGGAGGGGAGGGTCGACGCCCCTGGAGATCACGATCTCCTTCCCCCCTTTTTTTTTCTTTTCTTTTCTTGTTAATTAGTCAAACACTAATTTTACACATATGGTCCCTCAAGATCCATATTTAACTTATCTTAAACCTAGACTTCATAAGTACATGTTTTAACCCCACCTTTCATGAAAGTACCTTATAGGCACACTAAGTTAATTACACTGTTACATCCGGGCCACATTTATCATGGACCTAACGGAATTTAACCATATAAAAATCGGGATGTTACAGAACTCCCTCCGAGAGACCTCCGAACTCTTAACAAACGAGAAAACTGACCGAACTTTACTCCAAACTTGGAAATCGGAGCAGTTACGCCGAACTGGAGGTTTGGCCGAACGAGAAACATTCGGAAAGTTTTATATCTCACAGAAAAACTCAAACAAACGAGTTCAGAACAATCAGTGCATCAATTTCTTGCATTTCTCTAGAATGAATAGGAAGAATTCTAAGATTTTGAAGACAGTTCGGAGCACATTCTTCCAGTAGGGTTCGGCCGAACAATCAGTGCATCAATTTCTTGCATCAATTTCTTGCATTTCTGTAGTACATTCTTCCAGTGGGGTTTTGAAGACAATTCTTTCCTTTATCAGTGCATCAATTTCTGAGTGATTTCCTTGGTGTTGCTGTTGTTAGTCTTGCATTTCTCTAGAATGAATAGGAAGAATTCTAAGGCCAGATTTGTATACTGCTATTTTTCTTTTAGCCTGAAGAACCTTCTTTCTTCAGAGAGATCTCTGAAGCATATATCAGAAATTAGGCTGAGAAATACTGTACCGGATCCTCTCCATGAGACTTCAGGAGGGACAGTCTCATTTGGTTTTGTTAAAAACAGTAGAGGGATGTTGGACTCTTTTGCTAATTCGACATCCAGCTGTGCTTGTCTTCTGAACATCCTTTTACCAGCTTTATTTCCTTGGTATAAGGTAATGCTTAATCTTTCTGTTTTTGAGGGTTGATTTGAGAAGTACCTTATGAATGACACCAACTGTATTGGGTTAAATTGTTGTAGGTCTTTATCAGTGAATTACTCTAAAGCTTCCATCTTTTGTCTTCACTGTGTAACAGTTGAAGTGGTCTACCCAAAGGTGTTTTATTAAAGGTTGTGCCTTGATTTTTATGAACTCAGTGATCGAAGGAATTGTGTAGTTTGGATCTTCCTCCACTGGTAATCCGGTCGACCTGTCAAAAGCTTTTCTTGATAAAGGACTCCTTATGGGCCTGTCTTCTTCACTCTTGAGCAGTTTCTCTTGTAGTTCTCTAACTTCTTCCTAGATGACTTTTTGCATATTTTGCTTTTAAGAGTAATCGTCTTCAAAGGCTGATCCAGATATGAAGGATCCGACTAATGAGGACGATTGTATTTGAGTCTTCTTAACTGGGGTTTTCTTTGCTGTTCCGGTGGAGAGAGGTTGAGAGACAGTTATTTTCTGGGCAGTTTTTGTTAGTGGCTTAAGTGAAGAAGGAGGTGGAGGAGGTGGTATTCCTTCATAAGCTTGAGTTGAAGGTTTGCACTTCTTTGAGTTCTTTCTCTTGAGTTATTATGTTTCATCTTCTTCTTCACTTGGATTACTGCTTTGAAGTCTTGTCTTCTTCATTGGCGGTTCAACAGAGATTGTGATTGGCTTTCTTTTCTCATCTGTTCCTTTTACTTTTTGTTTCCATTCTCTTTCCATCTTTCTCATCTGATCATCTTGAAAAGAGTGTTTGATCTCTAGGTTTGCAGAGATCAGTTGATTTCTTGTCAGTTTTCTTCTGACAGATCTTATTTCTTCTTATGCCTTCTTTGCCTGATTTTTGCCTGATTTTTGCCTATATCTTTAAGAGTCTTTTTCTTGTTTGATAATTCTATAGAGAAATTTTTAATGATTTGTTGATCATCAGTTGTCTCTGCAGCTTGTAAATTTTGAATACTTTTGCTGATGTCTTCTGAAATCTTGTTGGCCTCCTTGCTCAGTTCTTCTTTATAGGCTTTCAGCTCATCTACTAGAGTGTTTAGCTTATTGGTGTTCTGAGCTGTGTTTCTTTCCACCTTCATGAGCTTTTCTGAGTTTGAGTGCTTGAGTTTTCCTAGCTCATGAAGGTCAATTTTCTGATCCCTCTTGTAGTTGAATATTTTCTCTCTAATTTATTGAGATAACTCTAAGAGATCAGATTTGAGTAGGATACTAGGTAAACTTGGAGTTGGATCAACAGATGATCTTTCTCCTTCTAACATACCAGTGGACAACACATGTCGAACAATTTTACTAACAGTTTCTCTGTTGAGAGTATTGTTAGTGCCTAGAATACCAGAAATATCTGATGTCCGTAGGTCTTCCACATTCATTGTCTTTATCCTGAATGATTCAGACTCATGTGTTGCTTGATAATTCTTTTCAAAATTCTCATGTGTTGAATCCTCAGGGAACCCATCCCTGTGGTTTCTTTCCAAGTTTCCTTGACTCATTTTGTCTCCACTTGTTGGTGCTTGCTGATGACTCTGTAAAACCACTGAAGGATCTTACACAGACGCTCTATATTAGATACAATACACGAGACACACGTAGCATAGGAATATGCTCTAACAGACTCTCAGAATCATCAAACAGGCTGGGCTTCGTGGCTATTTCAGGAATGTGGGTCTGAGTGGGTGAGCTTAGTGGGCTAAAGTTGAAGTTTTTGTAGGCTGAGGTGGTGGATTTTGATGTAGGAGACTCAGGTGAATTTTTGTTTAGATTGACTGATTCAGAAAAGTGAGATGTTTGCGGGCTGTGTTTTGGGGTTGGTTGTTCAGGTTCAGATGAATTCTGTTCTTGTAGTTCTATTCCTTCAATGTATTTCATCAGAACAGGAGAACCATCTGGTATATTTAAAAGTAGTGACATAGGTACAGAGGATATAGAGTGAGTTGTACCTGATTCAAACTTTTTTAGAATTTTCAGAGTGGTTCACCTAAGCTTAGCTCCCTTCATGACCAACGATCCTTCCTGACATTTTTTTAAGATGAGTAGAGAAAGAAACCTCATAAATGGAATGTGGACAGTTTCTTTTTTTTCCTTTTGTTTATCTTCAATTTTTTCACTAGACTCCTCCACAGCATTGCTCCATAATCTAATTTTTTATTCTGAATTATAGCGACCATTATGGAGTATACTGATTCACTAGCCTGATCTGATTAGCCGACTTTAGCAGTTAGGCTGTAGATGAGAGTGTGCATCATCATTTTGCACTTTCTATCTAGATGGTTGATGTTTATACCTGAGATTGTGGTAAAGCTTGTTCCTTTGTTTAAGGAATTGATGGTCTTGAGAATTTCTGATTTAGTTGGGGGATGAGCAGGGTTTCCTGGTGCTCTGAGGTCGGTAACTTGTCTGAAATCTTTTTCTGAAAAGTGTAGAGTTGTTGTGAATCAATCTTCGGTTCCGATGAGTGCTTCAATCCATACCTTTTTAGTTACAGTTTCAGTTTTTACCCGTATTGTTGACCAGACATTCATATAAGCCTCTTTGGTAATTTCTTCATCTTCAGTGAGAGATGTCATTAGAGGCGAATACCTCAATGCTTCTATGATGATCTGAACATCGCTTGAGTAAGCCGATGGATTTAGATTTGCTCGCATATTTTTCTGCTCTATGTTGAATGTTTTGAATGGGGAGATTTGGGAGGATGAAGCCATTTTTTATTGTTCGAAGGAATGCTTTGCTTGGTGAGGATTGGATAAATGTGAACGGTGTTTTGATTTTGGGAATGAGTGAGGATTTTATAGCATGAGAGACGTTTTAACGGCTCTTTTTCACCGATTGGATTAACTGGGTGGTGAAACGGATGTCCGTTTGATAATTGATTTTCCTCGTAACTGAAAAGTTACCGTTCCTATTTATTGGGAGCATTTGACGTCTTCATTGTCGATTGGGATTTCTTGATGAATAATTTTTTTGATCCCTATTTTTCAGGTTGAGATCGAATGTGTTTTCCTTTCAACAGTTCCAGTTTTTTTCGAAGCTTTTCAGTGGTTCCTCCTCTTTTTTTTATTTTTTTTTATTTTTTTGTTTTATTCTAGCATTCAAGCTTCTGTACAGAACTACTTCGGAATTTCCGGAGTTGTTCTGTATAACCAAAAATAATAATTATAAAGATACAAAATCACTAGAAGAGATGTTCTAGCTTAGCACAACTTTGAGCATTTCTTGAATTAATCCCAAAAGATCCAGTTCTAACAACTTTTCCAACAACTTCTTAACAAGATACCTAGTACAGAACTTATTTAAACTTCAAGTTTAAGTGAAAGCATGTAGTTCTACAGGTACAGGGTAAGATGATTCTGGTGGGTACAGGAGGATGTGCTCTGGCTTCAAGTTGGAGAGGAATGTTGTTGTGAGAGATGGGTCACATGTTCTCATCATCTTCCTATATAATGTCATTTGGAAGTCCAGTTATATGGAGACCAAGAAACCTTTGGGAAGGTAGGAGTTGGGTGTGATATTCACGAGGAATTCCTTCCCATTGCTTGCCCTAGCAGATTATATTCGTCACGAAGCGAGGATACAGAATAACTCTCTCTTCTACGGGCAGATAGCAGTTCTCTTTCATGTTCTGTAGAAGATAGTGAGAGAAGTTCATGTTAAGGCCGTGAATCAGAACATGCATGACCATTTGAGTATCATGATCAGCAAGATGATGATGATTAACCTTGGATGAGAAGCAGAGTTGAATTTGAGTGAAGAAGAACTGCCAGATGGGGGGGAGATGGAATCTATTGGCTTGTTCTTCGAGAAGTTCTCCATTATACCCAATGTCAATGAAGGTTTCAATGACTTGGGGCCTGTTGAAGTGAGTGGCTCCAATTTTGTCATTCAGACTAAGAGAAGAGCGAGTGGAGTCCTCAGTGACTTCAAAGGTAAGAAGGTTCACACGTGTTCTTATGGGGCTTCCTGGTAGACTGGGGTCAGATCTTGCATTCACCCAAAATTCCCTCAGAAATTCGTATATGAAGTGAGTGTTTTGAGTGAGTGCAAGGCCAATGGTTCGGGTTTGCCAAAACCTCATCATTCCGGTAAAGGTCAGCTGATGGTTGGATAGTGAAGGCACAGATTGTGAGTTTGGTGAAGAGGGATTTCAAAGGCTTGTCTATTTAATAGAGCTCGAAGGTCCATTTTCTGATGAGGGTTTGAATGAAGATTGGATTTGTTTGGATGAGTACTTGGATGAGTTGGGAGAGATATCCATCTATTTTGTAATCGGGAAGAGTTCAGAAGTCTGGAGATTTGGCAGTGAGACTTTTGGGTTTTGTCGGCTGCTTAGGCTCCTGACAGAGCTAGTTGGGATGATTTGTGAGAGGGAATTAACTCCTTTTTTTCATCATTCTCCTAGTTAGAGCTATTATTACCCCTTTTGGATGCCTTAACCCACAAAGATTTGTTTCCCGATATGCCTATTGCCTTTAAATGTGTGATTTGATGGGCATCATTTCACCTCAGGAGAGAAAGTCAACCCTTTTTAAAGAATTACGGATGCCCCTTATTTAATTGGAAAGAGAAAAAAACAGAAAAAAGCCAAAAGAAAAGGACTCCCCCTAGATATGTGCACGGAGGGAAATTCTTCTTGCATATGGAGGAAAGCCTCCCTTTTATTTTGTTTTTGGAACCCATTTGTTTTTGGGGTTTTTTTTATTATACTGGTGACTTCTTTTCCTTTTATTTTCAAAGATTGGGAAGATACACTCAAAGGGGTGTTAGAGTGCATTTGTTTTATGTTGAAGTGTCTTCCAATTAGTTTTACCATTTCATTGCACATGCAGTGCTTGTAAATGGTACTTTCCCCAAAAATTTCAAGATTTTGACTTGAGGAGCTGGATGACTCAGATCTGGCTTTGTTAGAGTCATCAGGGTTGGATTTGTTTGGACTCAGAGTTTCACGAACTGGACTTTTGTTTTTGAAATTGTTGTTCAATTGTGACTCATTTTGACTGCTACTTTTTACAAAGACAGTCTTGGAACTTTTAGTTCCTTGTATATACCCGATTCCTTGTCCATAATTTCTTGGTGTGTTTGTCATTTTTTCAAGCTGATCATGGGCATTTATGAGACCGTTTATTTTGTTCGTTTCCACATGCAGTCTTTGGTATAGAATTGCACGTTCAGTCTCATAGTGATAAATTTTGGCTTTATTGCTCATGTTTTGTGTTTCTAGTTGCCTTAATCTTAATAATTCTTTTTCCTTATCCTCATTTAGTTGATGAAGTTCAGAAAGGTAATTCTTTTTCTCTATCCTCTTT
The DNA here is from genome assembly GCA_039602395.1 of Deinandra increscens subsp. villosa. Taxonomy (NCBI): domain Eukaryota; kingdom Viridiplantae; phylum Streptophyta; class Magnoliopsida; order Asterales; family Asteraceae; genus Deinandra; species Deinandra increscens. The sequence goes on from JBCNJP010010871.1 coordinate 7,779, forward strand.
TAGTTGATGAAGTTCAGAAAGGAGAGAGGTTAATTTCTTCTTCAAAAGTTTTAAACTTGTTTTCATTTAAGAGTTTGTTTCTTTCAGAGTTTTCTTAAAGAACTTTATAGTTGATTGACATGTTATTGAATTAAAAAATTAGATCAGTGTGAGATGAGCTTACCTTCTTTTCATGTGAGATTTCAAATAGATCAGTTGAAAGGGATTCATCGTTTGTCATAAGACATTTGTTGGATTGACATTCTTCATCTGATGATGACCCAGAGTCCCAGTTCTCCACTTCAGCCATTAATGCCTTTTCTTTCTACATGACTTGTTCATACTTCTTTTTGTAATATGCGGCATCTTTGAGTCTTTTATTCTTGCATTCTGAAGCATAGTGTCCCATTGTTCCACATTTGAAGCACTTTATCTCACTTTTGTCAACTTCAGGTTTGTTGTGTTAAAATGACCGGTTTTTGCTTTCTTCATTTTTAGAAAAATTGTTTTTGGTTGACCAGGAAGGATTCTTTTTTAATCTTCCAAATTGCTTGGTCAGTAGTGCCAGTGATTTTTCAAATGACTCATTTTCTGTCTCATACTCAGAATATTCATTTTCTGAATCACTTAGTTCCTTTCATTTTGAGTGGCTTGGCTCTTGTTTGATATTTCTTTTTCTCTTTTCAGAGTAAAGGGCCAGTGGGTCCACTTTGGATTTTGAGATGTCCTGTATTTCAGACTCTTGAGAGTCTAGAATGCAGAAGAGATCATTAAGATTTTTTTCTTCTAAATCCTAGGTTGATTGAAGAGTCATGGTTAGACTTCTCCATTCATGAGGAAGACTTTTGATTAATTTGATGTTTGTTTCCTAATTAGACTTAGAAACATTGAACTTCCTTAAGTTGTTGATTAGTGTAGCAAAACGATTGTATGTATTTAAAGTGACTCGCTTGGAAGTGACTTGAAAGATTCATATTCATTTAGTGCTTTTGTTCTTTTGTTTCTTTTCATTTGATCCCCCCATCAAAGAGTTTCTCAAGGGCATCCCATATGCCCTTGTTTGAGGTGTTGCAGTCAACTTGACAGAATATTTATAGGCAGATGTAGCAAGTTGTATTTGGATAAGGTGGTTGAGGACGGTTGATGTTGGAGTGTGTCAGAGTATATAGAGATAAACTAATCATATTCAATTTATCTCTTTTTTCAACTGTCTTCAACTGCCTTCTTGATTAATGTCAAGTTGACATTCATTTTTCTTGTTCTTCACACAAAGATAGAAATTGTTCTTCTCCTAATATTTATCTTTTGATAATCCAGAACTCTTTATGGACTCTTCTTTGAAGACAGTTGATGCTTCCCATTAGAAGCTTTCTACAGAAATGAGGATTTCTGTAGATTTTAGTCTGTACATAACTACTTCGGAATTTCCGGAGTAGTTCTGTATGAATACAGAAATCACGCAGAAATTCATAATTCATACAGACTTTTGTATCCTTTCTCTTCTAAGGATGTGTCTTATCTTTTCTTCTAATACTTGATTGTTTTGTGTTACAATTACATTGTGTTCTAACAATATCGTTGTGAATGACGAACTTTGCGAGATGATTAGAATAACGGTAGGGATTTGGAATTGGAGAACGGTTGAGATACTAGACAGATACTAGACGGGTTATCATATATATATATATATATATATCTATTACTATATATAATGCATATTGGAGAGAGAAAGTAGAGATGTCTTAATTTTAAGACGCATACACTTTATAATGCACTATGTACAAGTTTTTAGTGCACAAACATTGAATTCCCTTCTTAAAACTCGCTGCAAACATGAGCAAACCCTAGGTATATAAGTTAATTGTCTCATTTCGTGTACAGCCTCCAAATTTCTCAACTCGGGCAGCCTCCTACCGGTTGGCCGACCATGGCGATGAGACCACTGGCCGCCGCATCTAACCACCCCATTCATTCAAACTAAGACAGATTTTAGCCATTCGTACCAGCCTGGTAGGTGACCTCAGCCGCGAATTTTGGCGATGGCGGCTAGGGTTTCAGTGAGATCCCGAGGATATTTTAAAAGGCGAACGGCGAGTGACGAGCGACGACCAACAGCTTACCTTCATCGGTTTGTAAAGCTTACCTTCCACATTTGATTATTAGGATGCAACTCTTTAATCGTTTATTCCAGCTTTCTGTCTTCGAACACAGGTTTAAAATTGTTGTATGTGGTACTAGACTTTGCAGTTTCTTTATGATTCTCTGAACACATGTTTAAAATCGTTGTGGTTGTTGGATTCTTGCTCTTGTCTTAGGTGATGGATTCTTACTGTTTCTTAATCAGGAGAATGGCATTATTAATGTTGTTTTAATTAACCAGTTGCTTTGTATTTAGAGAACTGCTATTGTGGTGGTAGGGGCTATAAGGGCTAAATGAAACAGAATGAGATCTAATTACATGAAGGTATTTCTGAAGTTGTCTATATCCTTTGATTCATGTTTTGTATGCTGAAATCCTAAATGACTGTGTTGGACAGAGAGCTTCTTGTAGCTGAGAAAGAAGGGGTCCTGAAGCTACCCACTGAAATTTTAATTTTTGCCAGATTTGGATCTGACTATCTGAAATTTTGATATACCAGATTTGCATATTTTTTTCTTATTTCTTTTTCCTTCCGGTTTTGATTTAGTCGTAGGTTATGAAGGTGCGTTGAAAATTGACATCGGTTTTTAGTTTAGGGTTTTAATTATTTAGTTTTGGTTTTGTGATTTCAGACCTAAGCTTCTCCGCTGTCATCTTCAAGGTATGTTCATTGCTAAATTATCGTTAATTTATGTCCGTCGCTTACAGGTTAGTCTAATTTTATTTTTGATTTGGGGGTATGATATGTTTATAATACAGATCTGTTTATAATACATATAAATCTGATGGTTAGTGACATGTAAGTTAGTTTTATTGTAAAATGACATATTCACATAATCAGGATCAATGATGTGGTGGTAAGGAAATTTCTAAGATAGTTTTGCCTGTTTGTTTCTACAGATACAACTGATTTTACCTGCATACCTTTATTTCTTGGGGTCTTTTACTTATTAATGGAAACTATAGAGAAGGCTTATATGCCAAAGAAGCTATATCAACAGATTTTACAGGTATAAGTTATTTGTTGCAGGGGTACAGTCATACCGGTGGAGAAGACGCTGGCAGAAGCTGAACTTGAAGAGTTCTTTGTGGCAGCTCAGGGCTTCAGTTCCGTGTTTATGCACGTCTCTTCATTGTTCACATCGATTATACTGGCTGGTAATTCTTTAGTTCTTCTATTTCCTTACTTTGCGATCAAACAATTTGGTGTTTCTGTACGTGCATTTCTTCTCGATTGAACTAATTTCTCAGTATAAATGGAATTGAATTGGTTACTTTTCTCTCATTGTGATCTTATTAGGAGAGTTGATGTACTGATTTCTATGTAATTAGCCTGGTTAAGGTTTCTTTTTTCAGGTTTGTATGCTCCATTAGTTTGTGTACTTGCTGCTACTGGTATCCCTCTTGCCTTTTTTTTTACTTGAAATTTTTTCAGTTATCCACTGCACACTAGGTGTTTGTGTTAATGTTTTTTAAGAATACGGTTATACTTATGTTTCTGATCCATTCTTTGTATCACCATGTTAATGTGGCTTGAATCTGGAATGATATAGAAGGTCCATACTTTGGAATCTTTGAGGTTCAGAATCATTTGTTTTTAAATTTTTGTTATTTATTCTTTGAGATATGTTTTTGTTTTTAAGTTGCATTTATACAGACAAATATTTTGTTTGCTTTTGTAAGACAGATCTAAGAAAATTAATCATAAGAAAACTTTGGTGATCATAACATGAATGGCAGAACTATTTGCAGGTATAATTACGACATTGTAAATGATACTCCTTTGAAAGGCCATCAAGTATTCCAAATATGGTGCAAATATGACGATCCGTCAATTTCAATCTGAAGGTACACATCTCCAAATCTTTTCTCCCTTCAATGAATTTGGTGAGGTTTCTATGATTCTTTAAGGGTTTGTGGTATGATTTCAGATGGTGGTGTTGCGATATAGTTACTACGGGTTTGATTATTTTGACCTTAGGTAGCGAGTTTCTGCAACGTGTTTCAGTATTTTGTTTAATTTTTATTTGTATGATTTTTATGTAGCTATTGATGAATTAGTACTAGATTTTGATGTGAAGTGATTAATTAACCTTCTAATTGTTTGTGTTGTGGTTTCTTGATCTTTGTAGACACTCATGGACAACAAGATACGTGAAATATAAGATGCTTATTTTAAGATCAGGTTATTAATTTATTTTTTGCCTTTTAATGGTTTCTTTTCATACCTCACTAGGAAAGGATGATTCATGTACTTGGTGTTTAATAGATAATGGTAAAAGGATGTTAATATCCCATGAAATGAGGTAATAAATAGCCTAAGACTTGATCTATTAGGTACTTTTGTTATGGGTCAAGCTGGGCAAAAGAGGGCTGGAAATTTGGGTTCAAAATCATGATGGTCTCTTTTAAATCAAACATTTTCTATCCGGATTGTGTGTAGATAACGATAAATACGTTCGCCCTTTATTTTAGTTATTTGTTCATCACATGTTGGCTTTGTTGTTAGTTGAGTTCTTTACGACTGATTTTTTTTTAGAGTTCTCACATTGTGTTAAACATGTTTTAGGTTGCTTTACAACTATAACTTGGGCTCTGACATTCTGTTATACATGTTATTATTTTGATAACCTTTTAGAACTCTTTTATGACAATTTTCTAATGTTACATAAATTCCTGCATTTGCTTTTTTTTTTCATGCATATCAAAGCTCAAAATTAGGTGTTCTGCGACGCTCTTTCCGGGTGAGTCTTCAGTCCCTTTCTTCATTGCCTTGATTTGCTCGAAATTGGGTCTCTTTTGGTTTGTTGTTTTTAACCAGTTAGATGGATGGCTCGGAACTTTTAAATTAAAAAATGGGTGGAGTTTGTTTGGGTAATCTTAATGTATTTATGTGTCATGGTTGTGATTCTTGCTATTCACGTTTTACAAACTTGGTTCCCTTGCTTTGTTTTTGGGTCTCTTTTATTTCTTTTGAACCCATAAACATCAGTCAAATATGCACTCAGAATCAACCCAGTCTTTTATTTTTTTGTTTGCCTTTTTCCATTGTTTGTTTTCTTTTAATTACTGTTGTCTAAAACTTGAACGTGATTGAGATAAAAAGTATCGGTTGTAATAGTACATAACTGCATATTTCTTTTTCATACTATTTACACATTGGCATCATTGGCAAGATGTACTTGCAAGAGTTTAAGAAGTAACGAGGTGTTTCACGGGTTGATGACTATTGGCATCATTGGCAAGATGTACTTGCAAGAGGTCTTCTACGTTTTTTTAAATTTGGTCGTCTCTAAAATGTGTATTTGAGAGAATAAACTTATTCTATGTTAATATTCTATTTGTTTTCATAAGCAGCTGGATATGTTCTCTGTTTTTTTTTTCTTCCACCGTATGCTTTGTTAATGGCTATAATACTTAGGCCATGATTGTATGTTACGAGTCACATACCTTTAATACTTAGGCCATAATACTTAGGCCATGATCGTATGCTTTCTCATATATATCTTATATGTATCTGTGTTTTATGTTTTTTATGCCATCTATTAAGTTTTATTTGTATCAACAGGCCATTGCACACATTAGGACTGTTTATGAGATTTCTTGAAAAAATACAGCAACTGAAAAGATGCCGAGTAATTTAAAGGTAAACGTTGTTTATATTGCTCCACATTCTTATTCATTACTTGCTCTTTATATGTTGATGGAGTTTGTTATTATTATTTACAGTGAATATATAATTTATGACTTTTATGTGATTTATCTCAAAATATGATACATATTCTAATTGAATTTTGCAAGTTCTGGTTATTGTGATTTTGTTAAAGATGATGCGACTCGATCATAGAAGAACAAATCAAGAAAACCAGATCGGGCCTTTCTTAAGAAGTTGTGAAGGCTAGAGTACATTTTAGTGATTAATATGAAGTTTGTGATTTTGCATATATAATAGATCCATGCTTGCATAGTATATATGGTTTGTTATGCAGAACTTGATACTCTAGAGGCTGACATGGGTCAAGAAACTGAAGGTGCAGGGTACCTTCTTATCTTCAACCTGATAATGAGCCTAATTTAAGTGAAGAGCTCAACCTGCCGTCAGCTCCAAGTGAACACACGATGCCATCTGGTAGAGTTAACAATCAGGTGACTTTAAAATACTTGTCTTGTGTGATTGTTGGTTATCGCTAAATGGATTTATTTGGGTGCTGTTTTACTCAAATGGGTCACATAATTTTTTTTACTGTAACTAATTTTTGTTAGTCTCAAGAAATGATAATAACATGTTTGGGTTTACTCAAGAAATGAGGTTTTGCCTAGGTAGCTTAAGTTGATGGAAAACCCAGTTTGGTCTAAGGTTTAATTAAATTATGTATTATTCTTTAATTTGATATTAAAATGTCCAAGTGTTCAACATGCATTATTGAACCTTTTATAGATGGAGTGACCAAATTTCTTTACATAACTAATGAATTATCAAGTGTTTCAAAACAAAGGTATTGTTGTTATGTTCTATACAATGGCCTTAGTGATGTGTTTTAACATATTCGTTTTTTGTTATGTCCACCAAATCTTTAGGTTCCAAGATGAACAACAATCATTTAAAAATAGACTTCAAAGACCTGCAAATCCTATATTTATTTGAGTTTTTTCAAACAAAGGTAATGTTGTTATGTTCTATACAATGGTGAATTTTATGACCTCACTTCAATGTTTCTACAGGGGGCTTTCAAGTGATTGAAATGTTGAACCGTTATGGAAGAAGTGTACCGAGTATTTTAGTCTGTTTTGGATAGTTTTAGGCTACTTTAAGACTGTTGTTTAATGCTCTTTTGGGACTCTTTTTAGAGTTTTCTTAATGTCTTTGTAGTAATGTTTTAATGTTTTCATTCTTATCATCGTCAGGTCATTTGAACACTTCAAATGGGTCAAGCTGAATCTGAAACTATGAAATGCTCATTTTAGATGACTGCAGTATAAGAAGCATTGGCTACTTATGAAATGTTCTATTTGCATGTCATTACAAATGACAAATACAATGTATTTTCATATGTTACAAATGACAGGTACAATGATTGCAATACTCATAACTTTTGTTTGTAAAATGAGTTGTAATTTTCTTTTCTCATTATGGGAGATTTTAGAATCTGGAGAACATTGAGTCTTTGAATGTTGGTGTATCATATCATGTTGGTGATGTGCTTTTAACATACTACTGATGTAAACAAGTTGTTTAATAACCGACAATGTTGCTCATATAGGTAGACTTTCTCTTTATGATTTGAGGATGATTTAATGATTTGAGTTATAAAAAGAAATTTATTTTGAATCAAGCACAATGTAAATTGAGTTATTTAAGTTATAAAAAAGAATTTATCTTAAATCAAACACACTTAACACCGATTTTGATATATTTACATTATGAAAAAGTGGACTTGGAATCCAATACAAGAAAGAATTAAAAGAACAATTGTACATCAAATTAGCAAAACATGATTCATATAATTACAACAACGATTTAACATTAAATTAGCAAAACATGACTTATGTTTAATCAAAAAGTAAACTGAAAAGTCTAATCATTTAAACACATGGGTTTCTAAACAACAAATTAAATTCAAGTACGACGTTGGTTCTCTTATACAATACAACCGTGCATTGTTGCGGCCAATAAACGCGCATATTCCGCATTATAAGTTTACACCGACCACATCGCGCTAAAAAATGAATACCCTGTAAGTTGTCGCGCCGCCATAACAAACGAACAAATAACGAATAACGCTCTATAAACTGCCGCCGCCGCAACGCGCGGGCACACGCTCATGTACCGCATTATAAATTGTCATCACTGTCGAACGCTCATGTAGCACATTATAAATTATCGCCGCGTCACATCGCGCTAACGGAATCAAATATCGCGTTATAAGTTGTCGTTGACGCCTAACACATGAACAAAAGACAAATAAAATGCTATAAACGGTCACCCGCCGCAACGAATACCTCGATGTAAATTATCGTGCCGTCATAACAAGCAAACAAAAGACGAATAACACGCTATATAATGCATATCGGAGAGAGAAAGTGTGAGTGTCTTAATTTTAAGACGCGTACAAAGTATAATGCATTATGTACAAGTACATAAAGCACAAAACTACTTTTTCATGCTGACAAACCCTAGGTATATAATGAATTTTTTTTCTCTCAATCTCAATCTCAATGCCCTACCTTTCACTGCAGCCGCTCTCCCGTCTTCCCCTCGATGAAAACCCTAACCGGCTAAAATAGCTCTCCCGTCTTTTCGATGAAACCAAATCTCCATTCTCTCTTCTGCCTCCCAGAATCCGTATGGGGTTTATGAAATAATCAGGTTCTTCATCTTTGTCTTCGGTTTGGAACAATCGGTCTAGGGTTTTATTACATACGCGTTGGATATGATTCAAACACTCAACATCAAAACCTCCATCATCTCCCCTGCTTTCGATTTCGACTTCGATTTTATTTATTGTTCAACCCTCCTTGACGATCCTCCGATTTTACTGTCTGGACTCCGGTTTTACTAACCTCATCATTCGACAGGTATTCTCAGATCTTGGTTTCTTCTTTTTTGTTTCCTCTTCGATTTGGGGGTTTTAATGTTGTTTTGTTTTCGGATTTGTTGTTATTCTCTCTAAAATCAGACGCATTTCAAGAGGAAGATCAGATATTTTAGGCATTTTCTACAGCGGGAGAAAAATAGCTTGCTAAGCAAAGCTTTAAGGTTCATCTCTCACTTCGTTTTCTCCTATTTTATTTTTAATTTCCCTAAATTTGATAGATCTAACTTCCTGATTAGCTTGCGAGTTTGTTTGACATTGAATGCCACAATAGTGCATTCTTCATAGAGAAGAATAATAAGTTGCAGGCTTTTTTGAGCAGGATTTGAGTAATGTATCGCAGAAGGTCTGTTGTTTAATCTTGTAATTTTCTGAAATGAGTTGGTTTTGCAGGGTTATGTTTAATCATATTCTTGCACGATGAATCTCTTGTTAAAGCTCAGCAATACACCGGGGAGGCGCTGGGTTTTGACATCACACTCTTACTTATTGGGACTGTCGTTCGTCAAACAAACAAAAAATTTTAACTAAGGAACAAATTTATTATGCTTTGTTTGTTGTTTATAGCAGGCCATGAAGAATTTAAATTCAGATGTTCGAATTTATGATTTAAAGGTTCTTATTGGTTCCTCATTTACTTCTTTCTTTTTCGTTGATGTCTTTCTTTCATTGGTGATTGTTTGTTATGATTTGGATTTGTTTGTATTTCTTCGTAATTTAGGAACAATTTATAGCTTGCAGGTATGAGCTTTTTATGTAATGTCATTTTATGTGACACATATTTGCAAAAAAGTTTATAGCTTTCTACTATTTCTCAGATAAATTACTTAATTTTCATGGTCTTACTTACAGATTGGACTTTCTGCATCAACAATCGCTTCAACTTTTGGCAAGGCTATTTCTGAGAATAAGGAGATTGAAGACTACAGACCTGAAGACATTTCTCTATCTCTCTCCTTCGTATGATTTCATATAATATAGGGCAGGTACGATGTAAAATGATATAGGGCTGCTGCTACACCTTACACCGTTGCCATTACTGAATACCGAGTACGTCTTTTACCCTTTTTGTTTGTGATGAATGAGTAATGCATAGTTATTTTCTCTTGCTTTCTATGGGTAGATTCGATAACGGTTTTACATGCATTTAGGACAAAATGCTTGATTTGTTTGTGATGAATGAGTAATGAGGACTGTTTCATGCTTTCTATGGGTGGATTTGATATCAGGTCTACACAGATTTCAGATTTGTATCAACTGCTCAATTTTTTTATTACTTTACATATACGTACCGGTTACTTCTATTACAACCTGAATATGCGATAATCGTTGCTAGGATTTTCTTACATAGATTGATTTCTTCGGGAATCGCGCCTGTTTGGATCTTTATGTCAACTGATCCAAATTTTGACTAGCTTACATATTTGTATAAGTTTCTCCATTAACTGTCGTTTAACAAACATGGACCTCAATATATGTGCACAAATTTCTAGACATTTGTTTGCACTATTTTCATTAGATTACAGTAGCTTGTCTGGGGCAATAATTCATTCATTACATCTGTTAAAATATGTTTAGTGTTATCTTTGAAGATGTTTTGCAAACAAAGATTATTGTGAAAAATCCAAATTGTTTTTTTTTTTTACAAAATTTATTAATCACAAAATAGTAAAAGGTTCCAGGATTTTTATTGATTGAATGAAACATCATTTCTATCAAAACGGGCAAAATTTTGATTTATATGGACCCTTTGTTATGTTATGTAGAATAATTTTTCTAACAGTTAGTGTGAATTAATTATTTATCGATTTATTTTATCATTTGGTTTTCAAAAGGGTACTGTAAGAATTGCATTCACATATGGGAGCCAGCCTCGGACTCAACATGGAATGTTGGAAATAAACCATTTGTTGGACCTACTGCCAGTGTTGAAGATTTACAGGTATATGTTTTCACAAAAATTATTGACTGTTAAATTTATAAGCCCTTTTATCCATCAAGTGTAAATACATAAAAATTACTTTTGACTTTCAAGGTGAAATTTGACTGATTTATGAAGTAAGAGAAACAAATCAAGTTATTTCTTTTTCCAAAGTTTTCTTGATGCAGTGGATCCCTACAGAACCTTTTGTGTTTGCCTCAAGTTCTGTTGATAAAACTATAATAATATGGGACATCCGTACAGGTAAATCGCTAGCTAACACTTTCCTAATTAATGGATACTCTGAACAAAATGAAAGTTCAGCTTGATGACATTGAGCTACAGGAGATTAGCATTGGTTTGAAAGAGGTAAGACATGATGTTTTTATGTTCTCTTTTAACAAGGGATTAACATTTAGAATTAGATTGTTTTTTTTAATATAAATCTTATGATACTTTAGTATATATTGTGTTTCAAATTTTGTGTTCATATACTGACGTTATTTGTTAAACTTACTTTTCTTTGATTTCAGATAGTTTGTTATTGAAGTGTCAATAACTATAGTTGGTTGATGTGTTCATAAAATTGATCCAACCCTTCATTATATTATTTATGAGTGGAGACTGGGTGGGTTATTATCGGGTTGGGTGTGTGCTTGATGTGCTGAGACTTAGGGAAGATGTGAGGGGTTGGTTTGGGTTGATTTGTACCCGTTGTTTTCTGAGTGTAAGTGTAGTCGGGGTGAGGTAGGTACTAACTTCTTTTTTTGTTGGGGATATATTAAACAAGGCTTTGAAGATGTCGCAGGTACATCTTAAACACGTTCCCATTTCCATTTCAGCTACTTTTGATCATTTGACCCATATGCCTATTTAAAAGTAAATGGGTCAAAACGGCCACCTCGATATGGACTATGTAAGCTTTATCTTGGCATTACTTGTTAAATTCATTTTGTCTATGCAATTTATTGATGATAAACTTGTTTTTATATCCTTTATAGATTCGAGCTTTGTACCTCCTTTGATTTATGCATTTATGGGTTGGTCACGAGATATAGCATGTTGTACCTACTTTGATTTATGCATTTATGGGTAGGTCACGAGCTTTGTACCTTCTTTGATGAGAATGAAAATGCAGAAGTTCATACAGTGAACCAATTTGTTGGTGATGAAAAAGTACAGAATATAAGTTCAGTAAGCAAATTGTCTAGAAATGAAGATT
>JBCNJP010010872.1:0-19623 GCA_039602395.1 Deinandra increscens subsp. villosa
TTTCAAGATATCTCTTGGAAAATGTTTGGATCTGTTGTTATAATCTTCATATCCTTCTTTTTTATTAAAGAAAAAAGAAAAAACATATGAAAGAAAAAGAAATAAAAGAGGTATGAGCAGATCCACCAAAGAATGCAGATCAGCGACTCATACCCGTGTTCTTTCAGTTCGATCCTCGAGGTTTTTCTTAAAACTCACACCTCCATTTAAAGCTTTTCATATATCTGTATGAATAGCCTAATTATATGAGCATCCTTTTAGGAAAATGCATTTAACATACCAAAGGCTAAATACCGATGTAAATGAAAGAAAAAACTCAATGGTACACATTATAATACATAATGTACAACTAGTTGACTTACATCTCTGCAAAAAAGTACAAAATGTAGCTTTTAAAAATGCAAGTTGTCATACTTAAAGTATGACAAGGACATTTCATTTCTCTATTATTTACTTGGTTCAAGAAAAGCAAAAACTCTTGAGTTGATGGACATTCCCTAGAAAACATGTGAATCCATTGCTTTAAGATACGTGTGAATATATATATTTTTTAAACAAGGAAAAGCACATGTACAACTCATGTTGCATATGGAACAACATTAACATGTGACCTATGAAGAAAAATAGGAAAGTATATCATTTATCCAGACTAAAGATTATGGATATGACGAAATAATACAACTCATATTGCATAAGATATAACCTTTGACTTTAAGAAAAAGAAAAAGATAAAGAGATCGAGACTTCTGGATACACCCGTGGATATTATAAGTTTATCTTCAAACTTAAAACTCCACTTAAAGCTAACTTACGCTTTCTCCATGTCTCTAAATTACATATATTGACATCTTTTTTGTTTAAATATATTTAATACATGATAATCCATATCTTGAGATTTTCAAGGATCATATGAATGGAGGATAAAATCGGTGGTACAAGTTATAAAGCTTAAGGTGCAACTGATTGACTTAATGTTAGTCTGGTTCAATATATATTTAGACTATATATCTGACATATGGTACAAAGCAATGTTCGCCTAGCTATCAAAGGCCAATCAAGTTGTACTTGCTTGAACATATTGTAAAAAAAAAACCTAAATATACGATTTTCGTCCGTGGGTTGATCTCTTTTTGTTGATAGCTATCAAATGGGCTTTTGAGTAAAAAGAAGAGGCTATAATATCCCAAGGGAAAACCTCGTTTGGAGGTCGAAAAAAATAAATAAAAAAAGAAGTTACTTTTATGAATACACAACATACAAGTGTATGATGCACAAAAAGTATGTATTCGATTTTGTGCCCTGTAATCTTGCAAATGCAACTGGGCAGTTTAATCCTAGCCACAAGCTAGAAAAGTCAACAGCTAGCTAGTTGTCATATATAAAAAGATGTCAGACTAAATTCTAGCTTACAAGCTATGATGCATAGTTACTTCTTGATTAAGATAAATACTTCATTCTACATATTGATTTTATACAATCGATAAAATTAATATGAGATATCAAGAATAGTATATTATAAATACCTTCACATATGACATGGAAAAATGTATAAAGGTATTTCGTATAAATATTTAGTGTTCTGTCTCTTGTATATAGAACTTTACATGGAAATTCATAGCATACATTTGAAATATCTACTCGATGATGAAACCCCATTGAAAAAGACGGTATAATTCTGTTTAAAAGAAACTATAAAACCCGTCAAGAATGACGATCAAACACCGTTGAAAAACACGGTGCAATCCCGTCAATTAGAAACAATAAACGCCGTTGAGGAAGACGATGGAACACCGTTGTAAAAGACGGTGCAACCCCGTTAATTAGTAACAAGAAAAGTCGTCAAAGATAACGACGGGACGCCTAAAAAAACGGTGCAATTTTGTTAACTAGAAACGTCAAAACTCGAAAAGAACGACGATGAACGCCATTGAAAAAAGGGGGCGCAACTCTGTTAATTATGAACGATAAGAACCATCAAAAATAGCGGTGAGACATCGGTGAAAAATACGATGTAAAAATCCGGCGAAAATAATGGTGAAATGTCGTTGAAAAAGACGACGCAGCTCCATTAATTACAAATGACAAAATCGTCAAGAAGACGACAGCAAGGATCATCAAGGATGCTAACGATAAGGACTTCTTAAATGAAGGTCCTATGAAAATATAACTAGTGTCGCAAAATTATATGGCACATAGAAGGATCAAGACAAGCATACCGCTACATCGGAAGACATTCACGAGAAAGTAGCAATTATCGGTCTTAATCAACTCATGTCCTTAGAGCTTCACTTCGGTAACAATTTACATATGCTTATGATTTAAGATTATTATCAATACTAAATCATGCGTTTAAATCACATTGCACATAATGACAATAAATAAATAAACACATAACACATATGGACGGGTTCGGTGATCGACCAAAGGTCGTGGACGTATTCGGCCTAGTTAAGCATTAGTTACTAAGTTAACACTTATAACGTAACTAACGGAGATTGTCTAACGGAAGTTAACCTTGGAATTCTCGGATGTCACAAGATAATATTCCTTGTATCCACGACTATGATTACATCCGTTCGCACCCCTCCTTGACCAGGGTGTGACAACATGTTGCGGGCCTGTGTCCTAGATTTTGGTGATAGTTGGGATAAGTATTGGCATCTCGTGTAAATTTCATATAATAATAGCTATCAGGCAAGTATTGGTATGCCCCCATATGAGATGTTGTATGGTAGGAAATGTCGGACCCCCTTATGTTGGGGACAAGTGGGTCAGTGAGAGATTGCTCATAAATATATTGCAATCGCGACTACTAAAAATATTGATATGATTTGGGCGCGGTTAAAAGCGGCCTACGATCGACAAAAATCATACGCGGACCGAAGGCGAAGACCTATTTAATTACAGGTTAGAGATCATGTGTTGCTGAATGTATCTCCATAGAAGGGGGTAATAAGATTTAGAAAAAGAGGTAAGTTAAGCCCAGGATTCATCGGGCCTTTCAAAATCATTTACTGGGTCGGTTAAGTGGCCTACCGGTTGGAGCTTCCTGAGGATCTTAGCGGTAGATGATAAGCTGAATATGCTTAGCGGATGGGTCTGCCTATGTGCCAATGGATGATATTGTGGTAGATGATAAGCTGAATTATGTGGCATAGGCAATTGCTATTCTTGACCCCAAAATTAAGCGTCTTAGGAATAAAGAGATTGAATAAGTAATGGTGAAGTGAGAGCACCGGAAAGGGTCAGCACGTGAGATTCCGAGGAAGAAATGAGAAGATACTACACCTACCTTTTCGGCATGTAATTCTAACGGGGACGAAACTTCCTTAAGGGGGTGGAGTTGTAACATCCCGAATTTTGTTATGTTTTGATTGTGTTGTTTCATTGATTTTTTTTTGGGGGTTTTCGTTGAATAATCGGATTTAGCCATTAATCTGAGTTATCTAGTGGAAAATATTAGTAACTAAATTAAAAAAAAATAGTGACTAATAACTAAATAAGAAGAAATTGGTGGTTTTATGTGAAAGTAGGAACAACTGGTAATATTTGACTTAAGGGTCAAAGATGAGGGACAATAGCTGTAAATGGGGAAATAAAAATCAAAGTCTAAGATTTCCTCAGGCTTATGCATCGTGACAGGAGAAGGAGAAAGGGGAGTTGAGGCCTAAATTATGAAATTTAGATAAATTAAAGGTGTTGGTTGTGAAATCAGGTTGGGGGAAATCAAAATTTGGGAGGAAGAAGGCTTCTACTTCAAAATACTCCTCTTGATTTCAAGTCTAGCACCAATTAAGTGACTAAAAAATGTGATTTATGACGTCATCTTGATGCTAAATTAAAGTAGGAAATAGGAAGTACATGTGTTCGTATGTTTAATTTAGTATGATTTTCACTTTGCATGCTAGTAATTTTATGAATTTGGTAGAAGTAGTGATGGTGGTTGAAACCCCTCACATGTAAATCAATCTCCATGATGGTGGAGTGGTTGAGTGGGTTGGTTTGTCACCAAAAAGCTTTGGTTATATGAAGAAATATATGAATTTTACTTAATGAGTGGAATTGGGTGTGTGTATAATCTAAATTGGGGATTATTGATGGATTTTGTGCTACTTATTAACTAGAATGCAAAGTATTTACATACAGTGTTTGATGAAATGCTTGAATAAAGATGGAAACTTGTTTAGACAAAATTCACCAAATTGAATTGATGATATTATTGTGAATTGTATGGAATATGAATGTGAAAGGGTAAATCTAAACGATGATACAATTATAGATGAAGTCAGAGGAAGCTCGAGTTACCATCGTGAAGGAAAAGCCAAATCCTAAAGGTAACACGTGTGGTTTTTTATTGCTATAAGGGATGTGAGTAATCCTAATTTAAACTTAACATTAGATTATGATTTCAAGTGAACTATTAGAGATGGAAGTATGAGATTTACTGTCTTGCATGACTAAAATGAGTTAAGTTGATTTTGACTCGTTTGGATTAAGCTGAAAATAAGTGAAAGTCTATAGTGTAAAACTTGGGATGGATCAAACGGGTTAGGAAAGATGTTACTAACATTCCAACTTGTTGCTCTAAAATGATTGTGAAATTGTGTTAGAAATTCTTATAATATATGTGTTTAGAGGTTTTATAGCTTTCGTGTAGTAGTGGTTAAGAGATAATGTACTTGGGGTGCATAGTAGTGAAATTTTGGCTATGTACAAAAAGTTTTTTGATTGCTAGAAATATTGCTCCAAGCGCTACGCTTGGAGCTGTTGTTTGTGTAGGCGATACACTTGGGCTGCCAGGCGATATGCCTAAGACATGTTGTGTTTTAGGCGGTACGCGTGGAACCCACGTTGGAGCATTTGTCTTGTTTTATGCATTTGAAAAGGGTTTTGAGTATTTTGCTGACATATGTCGTTAAAACTAATGTGTTACTAGTGCTGATGGTAGGTAAATCACAAAATGTGAAACATAATTAAACCGGCATGATTGAAGAACCAAACACCACTACATTTTGGGATGTTACTCTCGTTATGTAAATGATGAATGTTATGTAGCGTACTCTAATGAGACGTGTAGTAATGATGAATAACATGATGTTTTTCTTCGATGTATCATTTTAAGATGAAATTTATTGGGTCGAACTTTCAATAACTAAGTTGCACATTTAGCGGGATGGGGTTTTACACTGAATATGGTACAGAATAGGTTCTCTTTGACTCATTGGAGATCTCCTTCACTCTTCTCATAATGTCACTCTAGATAATTAGAGCAATAACCATTTCCTTTGCATTGAGTATTCCATATAAAATGTTTAGGATATTCTTGTTGGGTTGATCCGTTGAACCCTTTTTGGAGCTCATGGTGTAGTTGAGCATATCTACCACAAACTTCCAGACAGGTTCTAAGTGCCCTATTCTAAGTTGAGAGATGGGCTTTCTATCTATGAAATTTCCTCCTAAAATTGTAATAGCCATTTCTTTTAATTCTGGCTTTGAAGGGAGTTTTACAAATTTTTGGGACTCTGGTAGTCGCAACACATCTGTCAGGTCAGATACAGATAGTGTGGCCTTTTCATTGTCACTTGTTATGCCTTCTATTTTGGCAACTTTTTCTTCATTGAGTTTAGTTGGGACCGGAAGAGTAGGAGGGGTGCTTTAGAGCAGGGATTGTTGATTGTGAGGGCGGTGGAAATTTGGCTATGTTTTAGGATTTCGATGATGATTTGGAGGTTTTTTTAGTATAGGGTTGGATCAAAGTTTCGGGGATGATTGTTGGGTTCTAGGGGATTGGATGGCCTTACCCCGCGATTAAGAAAAGTGTTGATTTCTCTTTGAGTATGTATGGTGTACAGTGAATTTTTGTTGTTAGAATGATGCTCCATTTATAGATATCCCCTTCTGTCGTTCCATTTTCTTTGGGAATAGTAAATTCTTCTTAACGACTATATTTGTTTAATGGAAATTCCATTGAACGGTAAAGAAATACCGTTGGGAGTTATTGTTCGAATTTATGATAATTAATTATCATAAATCTTGAGTCTTTAACATTCGTTAACAGATATAACTTCCACCTGATTTTTTTCTAATTTCTTAAACATGCATAGATTTCCCACTAAATTTCTGATATGAATTTGAATTTTTAATCAATCATGAGATTTATACAAATAGGTTGAGATCTATACAAACATATGTGCATGAACATCTTGAGGTCTTTCCCATAGACCCTGAGGTACCTGAGGTTTTGAATTTTGGGTCCATTTGAAGAGGCAAGATGAAGAGTAGTTGGCTTTCCAGATGAGGGTAGAAAGTATCCATTTGAATCAAGGAGTCCAGAGATAGGCATACCCTAAAGAGAGATTCCTCTTTGTGATATCATTCTAACACTTGTGACTTCTTTTGAAATGGAATCCCATCTTAAGGCTTGGAGAATTAAGCTCATTGTGAACCTTGGGTAGAGTATGATCTTTCATGTATTAGACCTTCAAGATTGGTTTTCATGTATCTCATGTGATACAATGAAAACTTCATATTATGACCTTTTACTAAGGCATGCATGAGACATTAAGTGTCCCTGTTAGTAAGGTGGTGGTTAGATCCTTTTGGGGAGAAGCACTGTTGAATTTGAGAGAAGAAGTACTGCCATAGATGTGGCAGATATGCTCTGCCAACCTTGCGTTCATAGAATTTTCCTTTGTAGCCCAAGTCATAGAAGGTTTGAATGACTAAATTGTTGTTGAACCAGGAGGGGGCAAAATGATCATCTTTTATTTGGAGTGCTCTTCTGATAAAGTTTTGTGAGATGACAAATTTATTACGGCACATGAATGTCATTATTATGCATTGTCTCCATCTCTGATTATGAATACATCATTTCTCCAGAATTATTGAAGACGGGTATGTCAATAGATAGTGCATGATCTATTTGTAAATTTAGAAGAAACCTCATTATTGGTTAGTAGGATCAGAAACGGTTACCATAAGGTGTGTAAAGTACTAGGTTATGATGATGAATGGTTGGTAAGAATGTAGTTTGAGGAAGTGGAGGAGATAGTTCCTTGAATGGCCTTTTTGAGATCTGAAAAATGAGAGAATATGATAATTGTGGCAGTGAAATCTGGTGATCTTAAAGTTGAGATTCTATGGATTTTTATATAAAAGAGAAGCTATGATGAGAAGATGAAGTACTCATATGGTGAAGTAGAGTGTTTTGCCAGCCGATGAAAGTTTTGTATGGGTCATTATTGTTTTTATAGAGATTTGGATCACCTTTAATCAAAAGTCAATTCTCCAGGAGAATTCTTTGTGATGTCAGTTTGGAAGTAAGTGTGATGTAATAATTAAGGTAGCTTCTATTCTTCTGATATAGTTGAAGTAGCAGTGAATATTCTGACAAATTCTTATTTACTTTTTTTATTCCTTTTTTTGTGTTTGCTATATGTAGAAGAGAAATAAGTAATCAAAAAGTTGAAATTTCTATTTTGAATATTTTTTATTGTTTTTAGGATTTGGGTATCATATTTAACATGTGTAGCTTGCTTAGTGGTTTTGAAAAAATATCAGCAAGCTGGATTTCAGTAGGGATAAAATACATTTCTATGTGTACCTTCTCAATGTGATATTTTAGGAAATGATACCTAACATCATTGTGTTTGGTCCTAGAGTGTTGAACAGGATTTGATGTGATAGCAATTACACTCTTTGAGTCACAAAGAATTGGAATCTTTGTGAGTTGTATCTCATAATATTTGAGTTGAGCTGCATCCAGATCACTTGAGAGCAGCGGAAACATATTCAGCCTCAGTAGTTGAGGTTGTAACACAATTTTGCTTCTTTGATGTCTAGCATACCAATTTTCCTCCTAGCATTTGACAACTTCCTGAAGTGCTCTTTCTGTTCACTTTACAACCTGCATGATCAGCATCTCAGTAGGCATACCTAGCCAAAAATCATGTGGAGAACATATTATCGGGTCTACATATTGTGAGGTATAGAAGTAAGCATATCATTCCTCTGTATGTATGTTCATCTACAAATTTCCCATCTATGCCTGCATCAATTCTGAGGTTTGTATCCATATGTGTTTAGTAAGAAAAGGAGTTTGTCAAAGAGTCTTTTTTAAGGAGATCTCTGATATATTTTTCTTGATTTATGAGAATACCATCTGGATTTTGTTTGACTTGAAATCCCAGAAACTAATTTAGTTCTCCTATCATACTCATTACAAAATTTGTGGTCATGAGCTCCTGATACTCTTTACAAAATATTAGACATGTTGAGCCAAAAATGATGTCATGTACATAAATTTGAACTATTAGTTGATGACCTTTTCTTGTTTTCGGAAATAGGGTTGTGTCAATTGACCCCTATTTTAAAATCTAATGACAGAAGGAATTTAGAAAATGTATGGTACCATGCTCTTGGTGCTTGTTTTAGGCCATAAAGATCCCTTTTAAGTTTGCAAACATGATTTGGAATTTTTTATTTTCGAAGTCTGGTGGTTGTTCAATGTAAACTTCTTTATCAATTTTGCCATTTAGAAAGGCACATTGAGCATCCATTTGATAAACTTTAAAACCTTTAAATGCTGCGAAGGCCGGAAATATTCTTATAGCTTAAAGCCTAGCAACTGGTGCAAAGGTTTCCTCATAGTCTGATCCCTCTTGTTGACAGTACCCTTTAGCTACAAGTCTAGCTTTATTTCTGATTATGGTACCATCTTCATCAGTTTTATTTCTAAAAACCCACTTGGTAAAAATGATAGTTTTATTATTAGGTCTCAAAACCAGATCCCACACTTTATTTCTTTTAGTTTTTCCTAGCTCTTGTTGCAAAGCTAGGATCTAGTGGGGATCTTGGAGGGCTTCTTCATACTTCTTGGGCTCAATTATACTGAGAAATCTTGCATGTAGACATTGATTGGCAGAAGCAACCCTAGTTAGGATACTTTTGTCCTGATTGCCAATAATTAAATGAATGTGGTGAGCTTTTGTCCATTTTTTCTAGAGGAAGAGTGTTTAATTCTTCCGTTCCAAGCATCAGATCAGTTGTGTAAAGATTTTGACACTCCCCCTCAATCGATAAACTGACGTTTGAGGTAGGATTTGGATCGACAAAAGTATTACAGAGCTCTAATTTTCTTGTTGATAGCTTTATGTGGAGTCTAATTAATCTTTATATTAATAATAGAGGAAGTTCATTAGATGAAAGCATGGATCTAGCTGCCTCAATCATAGTTCGATTCCTCCTTTGCACAACGTCGTTCTGTTGAGGTGTCATAGGAGTGGAAAAGTCATGAGATATGCCTTTTCTAACTTGATATTCAACTAGCCTCACATTTTTGAACTCTGATCCATTATCGGATCTAATTTTCCTGACCTTTTTGTGCATTAGCTTTTGCACTCTTTTTATAAAATTTATGATTAGGATAGGAGTTTCACTTTTGAGTTTTAAGACTTCGACCCACGTATATCAGGACAAGTCATCCACTATAACTAGGATGTATTTCTTTCCACCAAGAGTCTCTATGCTTATGGGCCCATAGAGATCCATGTGAATTAGTTTGAGTTGTTGAGTTCTAGATGTTTCTTGAAGACTTTTGTGAGAGGCCTTTTTCCCATTTGACAAGCTTTACAAATTTCTTCAGATTTTGAGTTTATGGTAGGTTGACCTTTTACCATCTTTTTGTTTGCTAGTTCAGCAATTGTTCTTGAGTTTAGATGGGATAGTCTTTTGTGCCATATCTCAAATTCATTATCTGATGTTTTTGAAATCAGACAGAAGGACTCATTTGTAATCAAGTTTTTAAAGTTATAAACTTTAATTAACTCTTTTTCCAGTTAAGTGAACTTTATCATCTTTTAGTCCTACAAGTTCCCACTTGTTGGAGTAAAGAATGAATTTGAATCCTTTGTCGCATAGCTATCAACAGCTTAATATGGATTAAATTTTAACCCCTGGACATGCGATAGATTTTCTATGGTTACTTCACCGTTAGTGATGGTTCCATAGCCAATAGTTTTATAACCCCTGGACATGCGATTGATCTTCCTTTTTTGGTGTAGTTGCTTAGCAGGTTTATTTCTCCAATTATGAGAATAGAGCCCTAAATCACAATACCATATATGTTTCACATGATGGTTTTGCATTTTAAGACAAAGTTAGTTGATTTTGAGGAGCCACTAAATTTTGGGTCCTTTCTTAAATGAATTAAGCAAGGACAGAATTTTCACTCATATCTTTCTTCTTCTTAGTTTCATAAATTATAAAGAAATGTTAAGTGATGTGCTAGGTTTAGTTGAGTTTAGATTTTTATAGCATTTCCGTACCAATTAATCATTTCTAAGCACATGCAATGTTTATATATGGTAAGTTCACCAAAAGGATCAAACTTTTGGCTTGATGATCTTGTCATGTTTGTTGACTCTTATAAGTATTTGTTAGAGTCATCAAGATCAGACAGAAGTTGGGATGAAAATTTTGTGACTGGACATTTATTTTTAGAGTCTTTGTCCAATTGTTGTGAGTACATTAGACTGTTTCTTTTTACAAAGAAAGTTTTGGAACATTTGGTTCCATGAATATACCCAATCCCATGACCATAATTCCTTGGGATATTTTACATATCTTTTTTCCACATGCAACCTTTGGTATAAAGTTGCCATTTCTGTCTCATAATGATCAATTTTAGCTTCATTACTTAGGTTTGTGGTTTCCAGTTGCCTAAGCTTTATCAATTCATTTCTCCTCTTCTTTAAGTTGATACAGTTCAGGTAGAAGAGAGTTCATTTCTTCCTCAAAAGTTTAGAATTTATTTTCATTTAAAAGTTTATTCCTTTCAGTACTTTCTTGAATATTTTTGTAATTTATGGACATGTCATTGAATTGATAAATAAGATCTATGTGAAGGGTACTTACTTGGTCCTTGTGATGAGTTTCAGAGATGTCAGAGAAGTAGGATTCATGATCAACCATAAGACAGTGATTTGCATGGTCATATCCTTCGTTGGATGAGTCTGAATCGCAGTTCTCTACTTCAGCCATTAAGGCTTTCTCTCTTTGCATTGCTTACTCGTATCTTCTTTTGTAGTATGCAGCATCTTTGAGCTTTTGGCCTTTGCACTCTGAGGCATAGTGACCTATGATTCCACACTTGAAGATTTTAGTTCAGATTTGTTGACCTCAGGCTTGTTAAAGTCTAAGGTATGTCTTTTGTTGTCTTTATCCTCTGTGAAGACCTTTTTGTTTGACCAAGAGGGGTTCCTTTTATTGAATCTCCCAAATTGCCTAGTCAAAAGTGCAAGTGGTTTTTTTTAGTGATTCATGTTTTGTTTCACTATCAGAACATCCACTTTCAGACTCACCAGGGTCTTTTCCTTGTATTGAGGAGGTTGGCACTTGTTTAATATTTCTTTTCCTCTCTTCAAAGTAAGGAGCTAGGCGATCTACCTTTGACTTGGAGATTGCCAGAATCTCAGACTCCTAAGAGTCTATGATACAAAAGAGGCCATTTATACTTTTCTCAATTAAGTCTAAGGGAGATTAAAGAGTCATGGTTAGACCTCTCCATTCTTGAGGAAGAGTTTTAATAAACTTTATGTTAGTTTCCTCATTTGTTTTAGAAACACTGAACTATATTAAGTTGATTATGATGGTTATAAAGCAGTTGTAAGTATTCATAAGTGACTCACTTGGGAGTGACTTGAATAATTCATATCATTTAAAGCTTTTGTTCCCTTGTTTCTTTTCATTTGTCCCCCCCCCCCCCCCCCTTATCAAAATGTTTCTCAAGGGCATCCCATATACCCTTGGCTGATGTAACACCCACACCAACAAAACCCTATACTATACTATTCATGGTAAACTTTTCATGCCGTTTACACAAGCAATTATGCAACATGTAATAGGAACGGAAGAACCATAATTAGTAACAACATAAACAATACTTGAGGCATGGCCACATTTACACAATAATCAAACATAAATATATACATAAATACATAAACATATGATAACCCGTATATTATCTCAACCCTTCTCAATTCCAATTCCCATCATTATTCGAATCATCTCGTACATTCCTTCTTTCACACTAATATGATCAAGCCAATTGGGTTCTCAGCAAGCCCAGTTAGGCATCTAGTGAGCCCACTAAGCATTTGACAAGCCCAATAAGCCTAACTAAAGACTACGGATTATCTAAGCTCATTCAACATTGAATTGGGCCATGGTCTGGCAACTGAATTCCTTGAGTCATGCCATATGGTTTAGTAGGCCCAACTAGCATTTCTGTTTGGGCCAAACCCAACTAAATATTTACAGTTGGACCATAGATATATCAAAGCCCGAATAAGCAAACCATTTGGGCTTGCAACCCGATAAGTCTTGGGCCTCATGTCCAATTCCTTTCATAACTCATGCATTTGAGATTGACCAGTCCATAAAGCTTACTTGCAAATATTTCCTAAAATCCCTTACACCCAATCAAGTTGCATGCAATGACCACACCATTCGTTGGCCATAAGTCACATCCTTGTCTCTCTCCCACACTCACCAACGGCTCTTAGCTGGATATATACCACCAACACTCCGTTGAATCCCTCATTTCGCAACCCTTCAACCTCCCAACCTTCCCAAACTCTCTTTCACTCACCCGACACTCTCTCTTTCGGCTCTAACTAGTAACAAACCACTATCTACCATCATAATGCCACCATTTAACCGGTACTGTTGAAAAAGCATATACAAATCGATTCTATGGATGAGACGGAAGTTTTGTAATATATTGTGTTGAATGATTACATAAACCGAAGGAGTATACAACGATTAAGGTCCGGGGAGGTTGGACAGAACCTCCCCTCTCAACACATTGATCTGCACAGACTCTGGACAGAAACTTACAAAGAAAATACAATGACAAACTATTTATACTCGTGTAATTCTGTCCGAACCTGGAGACTCCGAACTCTGTCCGAACTCCTTCCAAACTTAGAGTTCGTTTAAGGTTCGGTGACTCCGAACCTTGAGTTCAGCTGAGGTTCGGACCCCAGTTCATGTCTCAGTCAAATCAATCTGTTTGACAATTCGAACAGTAACGACCACACAAGGTTCATGTATCAACAAATTCCCTATTGGACGTTACTATCGAATCCAAGCTTTGATCTTCTACAATCTTCAGTCACTTGCTGCAGACGCCTCTATCTTTAGCAAACTCCCCTTAACCGAAACATCAGGTATGCAGGAAACAACTTGCAATCTTGTACAATCATAACAATTAATAAAATTCCCCCTTTCTTCAAGCACTTCCATGGCAAGAACATTCTAATCTCATAGACGGATACTTCAACCACCGGATATGACATTAAGATGCAGGATCACTCCATTTAGTCGTCATGAATAAAAAAAAAACAAAATCCACAAACATCACTGCATTTTACAGAAATCTTCAAACATTCACTGAATTGTAATTCATTCTGATCTTTAAGAAAACAGACACGATCAGCATCTTCAATCATAGAAATTCCCCCTCAGAATGAAATCCATCCCAATATATCAATAACTGAAAACTTTGATTAGAGAGTTCCAAACAATAACTGAAAACTTTGACATATCGGTTCGCACAAACATCAGAATACACCACCTTTCCATGAAGATCAAAAATTACCATCATCCCTGACTTGATTGATTTTGAATATTCACTTTTTCAATTATGAAACTTTGAAATTTTTATGGTCCCCAACTTAGATTTCGTTTAAGGTTCGGTGACTCCAAACCTTGAGTTCGGCTGAGGTTCGGACCCCAGTTCATGTCTCAGTCAAATCAGTCTGTTTGAGAATTCGAACAGTAACGGCCGCACAAGATTCACGTAAACACAAATGCCACCATAGTCAATCACCTCTAAACACCAACCTTGCCATCGTGCAAACACCCGGCAAAACCAAAAGCCATCATCACAATACCATCATACCACCACCTCACTATCATAAAACCATGCAAGCTTCCATCATACCCCTTCAATCAAAGAGCTTCCCAAGGCCAAGGTGAAGACGAAGTCTACCTATGTATGCTTATCATCAATCACACCCGCCATCATGTCGGTAAGAACCACACCCTCCACATGCATGCAATCACAAACACGTAAAACTTGTTCCTAAAATGATTCTCATGACATGCAAGGCACTTTAGAAACATATTCAAGCTCTCGGTCACTTCCTCTCCCTCTTACACCTCGCATTCGATGTTTACAAAGGTACACCTTCACTCCTAGTTTACCTTTATTCGTGTTTTATCTCATTTGAAAATTTCACTCAAATCTATCGATTGTGCAAATACCTTTCGGTTGAGATCTAGGCTAAAACCACTAAAACTATAACACATTAGAAGGAAACCAATGAACATGCATGCACTATAATTAACGTGATTAACATAATTTAAGAGTTACATCATTAGATCTAGGACTTTGCCACAAATCTCTTAGATCCTTACATGCATGCAATTATTTTTAACGTTCGTATGTTATAATCACAACCACAAACATTTTCTCACAATAGATCGATTGACCAAACCCAATGTTTGTAAATAGCTAATCTTTATGTTCAAAACATATGTTTTATATGATACCACTACCAAAAACTGATTTACTAAACACATGCAACCCTAAATCACCTTGGATCATTGCTTTAAATCGGATCATTTACCACAAACAAACCCACTAGGCCGAGTCCAAGAATAAGAAATGCATAAAAAGGATTGCTACGAACCGGGTCAGAACCATAAGCGAGTTGGATGAGAACATAAAGAATCGGTTAAACCATTTATCGGCCCAACAGTGGCTACCCTAACCCGGGACAGTGGGCTCGAGCCCACCAGAAAACTACTTGGGCCCAGCGGGCAATCCAGCTCGTTACACAGTTAGGCCAAGACAATGGCTGGTGCCGATTGGACCACCGCTCCACGCTGAGGAAGCCCAGTCCAAGACAGGGTGGGCCGAGGATATGTAACAGGCCCAATAACAAATTGTCGGGCTTTCTGGGTCATGGGTCAAGTCCACTAACCCCTCGAGTTCGGGTTAGGCCCAATGTCTTCATGGGTTATACTCGATGAAAAATCGAGGTGGTGGGCAAATACCTTGGTTGCGGAAGCGGATCGAGACTTTGTGTACTCGTTTTTATAGAACAAATGAACACCCGGACAAGAACATCGATAGTGTTTGAGATGTGATGATGATAAGAAAGGCTAGTAAACATGGATATGTGAAGAACAAGATAGATAGTAGATAATATTGATAACCGAATGATTAAATTTACCTACCCCACTCATACTCAGGTCTCGTGAACAAGTGTGTGTTAATGAACCCTTCACAACTTCTAAAGAACCATAACTAACTATCTCTCATACACTCATGCATTCCTCTATGGGATATGCCTCTGACGTGTGATGTGGTGTATATAAAATATTTCATTATATGTAATGAAAAGTTGAATCGGGATCGTTCAATGACATAATGAAAAGTGAGAGCTTTCAATACGTAATCTTTCATAACTTCTAACCAAACTCTATTTCTGATCTTGAAAATGTTTATATATATACATATATATATATATATATCCCTCTCTCTCTATATATATTTATATATATATATATATATATATAGATTGATTGGAAGAACCGAACTAGTAGTAAGTAGACAAGTTGTTTGTTTACAAATTTGATGTAAGATTGTCTCTAGGCAGGCAACTAGACCGCCTCTAAGCCTCAAATCTAGCATCTCTACTCTCCCAGGCGATCGTCTCCGAGGAGTATGAACCCCGGGGAGTTGTGCTGCCAATAGAAAAATATAGTGGTATAATGCCACTTACTTACGGGACCCCCTCTCAGGCCAGTACACCGTACTCGACACGCCGTCATGAACCAGCAGGAGAACAACCCTGCGTGCCATAAATATTATTATGAAAATGATCTTTTTAAGGGACTAAGGTTCATTTCTTCCATGCTCCGCTCTCACGCATGCACATCCGGCGTAACCAGAGCCAAGTTCACAAACACGTACCATCTCGGCTTACGTGAAGTGAGAAAATATTACCAACCACCATTTCCAACCAAATACTTTCATCCCGCACTTGCGTGACAGCCGGTTTTGCTTACATAGACATAAGGACCCCGGACATATCATGTACCATAGGGCGCGAGTCACCCGAAGGATCATGCATCGTCCCCCGACCGGGTGTCACAATTTCGGTCCTTGGGATTTCGATGCCCCAAATGGTCTGTGATACGTAGAGCACGTTTGCTTCGAAAAATTAGTAATAAACTTTCAATAAAAAGGATTTTCACACAGTCATTAAAACAACTTTATAAAGACAACTCGAATACTTGTTAAAGGTTGATTATTTCCAATCAAGTGTAAGAATTTAGCTAATCATAGCTTTAAGATTTGCCAGAAAGTAAAGAAAAAATAATAGACAAAATACATTCAATTACTTTAATTGGTTAATGTTCTTACAGACTTTGACATACAAAAGACTCAAAAGCGCTAAGTGGCTCAAAAGAAAAAAACAAAGATCTAATCTAAAGAAGTGGGGAAAGAGGGGCACAGGGAGTGGCATGTCGGAAGATATCTCGATGTCTTCTGTGTGAGTGGGCACGGGGTATTGTCTTCCAGGAGCACGGGCCGTGCTATTCAGGAGGTGTCAGCACTGGCTCGTGTCATCAAGGGCACGGGGTCGTGCCATGTCAGAAGGAAGATTCTGGAGTATTTGGATCGGTGCATGGGGCATGCCAAGGTGGGCACGAGCCGTGTCTAAGGCTATTTTTCAAAAGTTACATTTTTCTTTACTTTTCCGCTAGAATTTGCTTCTTTTGATATTTTTGCGTTGTTAAACCTGAAAAACTGAAGAAACAAAAGTCTTTGTTTTGGTGTTAGTAACTCAATTTTAAACCGAAATGTGGAGATAAATGAGTATAAAAATATGTATAATTAGATGCACATCAAATATCCCCACACTTAAATATTTGCTTGTCGTCAAGCAAAACTCCATATTTATAAGACCTTGACACATCCGAAAATCCTTTATTTATTTTGTGGTTTATCAAGATTCCGGATCTATAAAAGTTATGCCTCCTCTATTTACAGTGTTTTGTTCCATTATCTTATTTTACTAGTTATTAATTGAAGTACATTATTTATGACAAGCCTACTTAGAAATTTATATAGTTATTCGCTTACATACCTCACAAGTGGTCACTCGTCACTGGGTTGAGATTTATTTGGGGGTGAACACTCATACCAAGGTAGAACGAAATAGATCGCATAAGCTTGACACGGAATCCAACCTCCACATATCTGACCAAAAGTCACAAGATTCATGAGGTCATAAAAGGGGAGGCTTAGGGTAATGGTAGGATGTTTTATTTGAAAGTGGGTGAAAAAGGCATAAACTGTCTTTTATTATTTTTCCAAAATTGTATTTTTCATCTATTTGTCTAATGAATCTTCTAAATGCATTTTGCTACTCGAGTTGCTTCTAAGGGGTTTTTCCTTTATTCAATCTCTCTCTCTCTTTTTTTAGACAAATAAATGGTATAAAGTCTAATGTCTGTCTTGACTTAATGCCCTGTTATTAGGCTTTGAGAAAAAAAATAGTGAAATACTTTTTTGTTGGAAAATTTAAAAAAGAACCCTTAATTTACTAAAATAAAGGGTGTAAAATAAAAAGTTTGGGGGGTTTAGGAATATTTTGCAGAGGGGGTTTATTCTGCAAATTGGCTAGGTTTAGAAATG
Organism: Deinandra increscens subsp. villosa; assembly: GCA_039602395.1. Lineage (NCBI taxonomy): Eukaryota > Viridiplantae > Streptophyta > Magnoliopsida > Asterales > Asteraceae > Deinandra > Deinandra increscens. The sequence continues at coordinate 17,777 of JBCNJP010010872.1, forward strand.
AAGATGTTTTAGGCTCAAAGAGGCTTACTAGGGGGTGTTTTTGGTAGAGAATGGGGTGAGAAGATAGAAATCCTAGGTGCTTCAATCCTTTAATAATGTGGCTTCTGATTTTGACCATCTTGGGACGTATTACTGTGTCAAGTTCTACCTTTATCGCGCTTACCTGGTTTCTCTCAAAGAAAAGAAGAAGAACATGGTTATAGTTGGTCATGCTATAAAGGGCACAAATTCTTACTAGCAAGGGAAAATGAAAAATGTAATTTCATAATTAAATAAATTTGGTTTCTTCTTGTCAAAAAATTTTACTTCAAAACTTTGAGGTGTTTTTAAATTAATGGATTGTGGGTTGGTAAACAGGAGGAGGAAAGACATTTTAGACAGATTCTTTTAATAACAACAAATTTTTCAAAAAATTTAGGCAGTTCGGAATCCGTTTTTCCAAATAAATTGTGTGTAAGGCTTGAGAATTGGACAAAGCAGTGTTTTTATTCCCAGAAGTTACCCAAATTTTTCCCGTCCCCATAGCACATTGTCCTCAATGTGTCCAAATGCATTCAAATTAAGGGTAACGTAAAAGAAAAGTGAAGGGCTAGAAAAAAAATTGGCAGAGTTTCCCCTGTGAATTGGATGTTTTACCCGTGGGATGGTTACCACGTCATGCTATTTTTCACCTCCATGTCCAGTCAGCTTTAGTTCTAGCCATGTACCTGCTTCTAATTACTCAAATATCCTACGAAAAAAATAACAGTAATTCAAATATAAAAATAAAACAATGTTTTTAACCAAATGTTAAAGTGTTTTTCAAAGAAACATCAACGTGCCTGTCAAGTTAGAATAGAACTATACCTGATCAATCATCACCGGCGTCATCAAAAGCTGATCCACCACCATGCCCTGACGAACCGTATCTTGGGTCACCGTACCTCCACTGGAATATCTCGGGGAGATAGGTAACATCCTACTTTAGCCCCAAATGTCCGTCCACATGTGGTGTATGCGTTCATCGATTGTCTCGACGACAGTGTGGAAGAGCTGGAGGGACTAGTACAAGTCCATCATAGTCGGGAATCCGGGGCCTGGCTACTCCTGCTAGATCGGATCGGGATGTTGCTGCTGTGGTGGCGGAGACTGGTGGCCTGCATCGGCATCATCATCTATCGCCTCTACGAGAAAGGATCCCAAACTCGACCCAAATCATCTACCATTCTAGGCCCAAGGTTAGGTTGGTCAGTGATCCGAAGCAAACCCCTGGTGTAGGGCATGTCGGCGGGTGAGGTGGCATGGGATTTCTCGAGCTCAGGTGGGATCATGGTGTCTATTCCAGATAAATGCTATGGATCAGACCTCTAAAAAGCAGCGGGTTGCGGTCATTGGCGGTGGCGACCTGAAAGAAATGGCTGCATAAAACATGGGGGAGGTTAATGGTCTCCCCGGTAGAAAAGCAGTAAAAAGCCAACAGGTCCCTCAGGGTGACTACTCTATTGGACTGACCCTTCCCGAACACCGATTTGGTGAAACAATGATAGATATAGTGATGCAACGGGTCCCTCAACTTCGTGCTCTTGGTCCTGCTAGATTCATAGTGCCCTATCCCTATCTCGGTCCAGAAGGCCCGGCGGGTTACCACGTAGGTTGGATTAGATTAAATAGTCTCTCCAGGGAGGCAGTGAATAGAACCTGCAAGGGCCGTGAGCTCGTCCTGGTTGTAGAACCCGATGTCTACCATGAAGTTTCCCAATGATCGGGAATACCAATGCCTTCCTAGCCAAAATTGAACAGCCCCATCCGTCTCCATGTCAGTGATATCCTCCTCGAACTAAAAGGATGCAAGGAACTCGATAGTGTGT
>JBCNJP010010873.1:0-19613 GCA_039602395.1 Deinandra increscens subsp. villosa
AAGTTGGTGAGTTCACAGGTTTAAGACTCTACAAACAGTTTTGTAAAAGGTTTAAGGCATACAAGATAAACAATGGTCACCGTGATGTAATGATTAACAATGAACTTTGAATTTGAAACTAACAGATTTACCCACTCATAGCATCTTCCCTAAAGATACTGAAATGGAACAATAATAACTGGCGTGTACTACTCGACAAATGCACACGTCGGGATTGGAGCTACCAATCAAGTAGGGTTGTTAACCCAAATAGATCTATTCACTAGTTACCGTTTCGAACAAAACTAATCAAATTCAATTAATAGTGGGATTTGTGACAATTCGTTATGTAACGAAATGTACTCATTTGTAGGGTAAGTAAAGAACATTTAATCATACGGCAAGATACAGTCCGACCGATATATCAAGTATAAAACAGTTTTGATTCATGATTTCTCCCCCAAAGTATTAAAACAGTTAAAGGAAAAGGGGCCGTGAGACTCACCTCAAGCAAGGTGAAAATGATAATGCACGTGAAATGGAAAGTCCGGACGAAAGCACGTAACGTCCTAATAAGTATAAATAAACAAGTTGCATGTATAAGGTCTTTGATCATTGAGTAACGTTTCCGTCACCCAACGACACCGGTCAAGTCTTGATAATAATATCCCGTTTGTATATTTAGGAAAAGTCCATCCGGTTAATATTTATTGTTCAAATAAATATATAAGTATTTGGGCAAAAATACTAGATAAAGACTTATTATTTAGAAAAATAATAAATTATATAGATCATAAGTTAATACAAGTCTTTGTATTAAGCCAAATAATTTATAAAAGAATTTTATAAATACACAAGTCATTGGATGGTTAAGTTGGTCAACTTTTAATAAATTAAAAGTGTATGGATGTTTTTGGGAGAATAATTATATGTGCAAATATAATTATTAGTTTGTCGAAAACGTTTAACGTCGTGGATTAAATTAATAAAATTTTGATGACGTTTCATAATTGTAAACAATAACTCCTCAAGTTAAAACGATTTATTGGAAAGTTCCATAAATATTTTAAGACGAAATATTTATTTATAATCTTTAGAGATCGTAGTCACCGGTTTAAGTTTGTAAAATAGTTTTTAACGCATTTGGACTTTATACAAGTTAAAGATTATGTTAAAAATATTCCCTAAAGTCGTTTATAAGTTTAGAAATATTTTCTTGGTCGGTTCTTAAATAACGTTACCAAAACTACGTTTTCTTGTCGCGTAGTTAACCGTTTTGATCCCGGTTTTCTCCCTAAGCGACATTTCAACGTTTAGATCACTTTGGTTCGTTTAGAAACTTTAAAATGTCGACGGGATCAGATCTGATCCGTGAACGTATTTCCATGATTTTTATGTCTTAAAACATGTTATAACTTATAAAAATCACATAGTTTGTAACTAGTCTTTTTAGGGAAAGTTGGAACATTTATGATAAGTCTTTTTAAGTATAAAAATCTAAGCATTTAAGTCCAAATGATTGTTATTAATGAGAAGGTTATTAAATGTATTTTTTTACTAGATTTAGTAAAAATAAACAAACTATTTTTGTGTTTTGGTGAATTAAATTCACCAACACATCAAGTCTTGGTCTTTGGTGACTTTCTTTTTATAAAATGTGACATATTTTATAAATGATAAGTTTAAGAAATAAACTTTTGGTTAAGACTTTCCAAGAATCTTTGAGTTACAAAATGACTTTTATTTATAAAAGTTTCTTGTATTTTTACTAAGTTATTAACTTAGTTAAGTTTTATAAGTCCATGTTTTATAAAACTTAAGTCCATGATCATCCATTTTTGTCCAATGTAAGCCTTGTGATTTATAAGATTTAAAGATTATAACATTATGTTTTAACTAGTTACATAAGTCTTTTGTCTAGATGTTACTAGTTAGTTTGTTAACATAAGTTAAACAAAATAAACATAAGTAAATACAATCATCCACTAGCAAAGCTAGGACCTTTATGTTCAAAAACTTGAACAAATCTACTAACAACTTAGTTGTTAGGACAAAATAATATAAATGACATAAATGTAAATGCAAGAAATGTAAATAACAAGTATGTAAACATGATAGATCTTTGATGGTTAAAATGATCTAGGTTTCACATGATACTTTCATAAGATTTCTCTAAATGTAAAACCCCAAGTGTTGGCTTGTTTAAGTTCTTTAAGAACACCAAGACTTGTTAGATCAAGTCACTTGTATTATTCCACCCAAGTGTTGGTGATTAGAGGGTTAGAAGAAGAATGGTTAGGTCTAGACTCTTGAAGGACCAAGTGTCTTGCATAAAATAGAAAAAGAAAAGATAGGTTTTTCATATCAAGACTTGTTGGTGATATTGGGTGAAGATCATAAGGAAAAAGTGGGTTAAAAAGACTCACAATGGGGTTGGGTTTGAACCGTGAAGAGAGGAGGAGGAGGGGGGTTTTCCGGCGGCTTCGGCTTCTCCGGCGGCGGCGGAGTGGTGGTCCGGCGGTGGCCGAAATAGGGAGGGAGAGGAGTGGAGAGTGAGGAGGGAGGTAGAAAGTATTGGGTGAATGGTGCAAGTAAAAGGGTGAACCCAAGCCTTCTATATATACTCAAATATTTGAGTATTAACCATTGGGTAATTAACTTTTGCCAACTAATTACTCTTTTTAATTTTGAATTAAAATAATCAAATGAAATGAGTTGTAGGTGGTTTTTATAAAATGATGGAGAACTTTTATAAAAATTGAAGGTGATCCAAGGTTCAAAAATTATATAAAAATCCATGGGTTGTCTTAAATAGGGTGGATTAGTGTTTATAAAAAGTTTGGAATTTAAACACTAACTTTGGTTTTTATAAAAAAAAAACTACAAAGGTGATGGGCTTTTATATAAATTTTAGTTGGGTTAAATATATATAAAAGTGGGTTAAGTAAATTGGGCCAAAACAAAAAGAAATAAGTTTTTTTTTGTGTTTTTCTTTTGGGCCGGGCCGGAACTGGGCCGGGTCGCGGGCCGAGCGGCGGGTCGGGCCGGGCGGGTTGGGCTGCGGTTTGGGCTGGGTCATCGGATTGGGTAACCGGGTTGGGTAACCGGTTTGGTAAGTGGGCCGAGAGGGGGAAAGGTTTTAGGTGTTGGGCCGGTTAATGGGCCGGTAAACGGGGCGGGTTACGGGTCGACGAGTGGTACCGAAACGTTCGTAACGTCATCACGAGCGTTCCTGTAAAATTTGGTGACCAACCGAGTTCGTATGCGGTTGTTGGGCTTACGAGGCCCAATAGAGGTTTTGGGTTAGTTAACGGGACTAATCGGTTTGAGGTTTGGAGAAAGGTATCCGGACAAAGTGGTTTGGGATAGACAAGTCTTGAATAAACTTTAAGGAGAAAGTTTAAATTTTCAAAAGGTTTTGTCGTAACGAAAACGTCGTGGCGAATTGATAATTAAAACTATATAAAAAGTTACATTTTTATATAAATATTTTCGTTACTAAGGATTCCATTTATCACTAAACGGATTTACTTGGTTTCAACATGGTTGGACAACGGGACACAAACTCGGGAATTATTCTAAGCATGCAATGATTTATATATATGTACCTAATATATATATAACTAATGATAAACACTTAATTAGCACATAATGACAATTAAATACGGATTAATTAACTGCTAATCAAAGTCAAAGTAACAAGGGTTGACCTGGTTTTGTGCGAGGTGTTACATTCTCCCCCCGTTAGAAGAATTTCGTCCCGAAATTCAGTCTTGTCCATTGGCGGGTGCAACGTTCTCAAACAGTTGGGGATACTTTAGACGCATCTGGTCCTCGCGTTCCCAAGTGAATTCCGGTCCTCGTCTTGAGTTCCAACGCACTTTGACGATGGGAATGCGGCTTCGTTTAAGTCGTCTGACTTCTCGATCAAGTATCTCCGCGGGTTCCTCTACGAAATGAAGTGTTTCATCTACTTGAATTTCGTCGAGAGGGACGACAAGTGTTTCGTCAGATAAACACTTCTTCAGGTTACAGATATGGAATACATCATGGACACCGTTTAGTTCGGGCGGTAGGAGTAATCTGTAAGCGACCGGTCCTATCCGTTCGAGGATCTCAAAGGGACCAATGTATCGAGGGTTTAACTTTCCTCGCTTACCGAAACGAATGACACCTTTCCAAGGTGCTACCTTCAACATCACACGATCACCGATCTTGGAATTCTAGGGGTTTGCGCCGATTGTCTGCATAACTCTTCTGACGGTCTCGGGCGGCTCTGAGACGTTCCTTGATTTGATGAATCTTCTCGGTAGTCTCGAAAAGGATTTCGGGACCAGTGAGTTGACTATCTCCGACATCTGTCCAACAAAGAGGGGATCTACACTTACGTCCATAAAGTGCTTCAAATGGGGCGGCTTGAATGCTAGTGTGATAACTGTTGTTGTAAGAGAATTCTGCAAGGGGCAGATGTTCATCCCAGTTACGTCCGAAATCGATCACACAGGCTCGTAGCATGTCTTCAAGCGTTTGAATCGTCCTTTCGCTTTGGCCATCCGTCTGAGGGTGGTAAGCGGTACTCATGTCAAGACGTGTCCCCAACGATTTCTGAAGTGATTGCCAAAACTTGGCGGTAAATCGACTATCGCGGTCAGAGATGATAGAAGTAGGAACTCCGTGTCGTGAGACGACTTCCTTCAGATAGAGCTTAGTCCTTCTCTCCATACTATCAGTTTCCTTAATCGGCAGGAAATGAGCAGATTTAGTTAGTCGATCAACAATTACCCATATGGCATCGCAGCCAGATCGGGCTTTTGGCAACTTCGTGATGAAGTCCATAGATATTCCTTCCCATTTCCATTGTGGGATTTCTGGTTGAATCAGCAAACCGGAGGGTTTCTGATGTTCCGCTTTGACCTTTGAGCAAGTTAGGCACTTGCTAACATAAGTAGCTATCTCAGCCTTCATGTTAGGCCACCAGAAATGTTCCTTCAAGTCATGATACATCTTGTCGGCTCCTGGGTGGATAGAATATCTAGTCTTGTGGGCTTCGTCGAGTACTAGCTTCCTCAAATCTCCATAGCTAGGTACCCATAACCTGTTCGTGAAGTTTAGGGTTCCATCAGGTTTCTCCAACATATGCTTCTCCATACCACGCAAGCATTCATTCTTAAGATTCTCTTCCTTGAGGGCTTCAATTTGTGCAACACGAATTTGCGAGTTGAGGTTCGAGCGTATTGTCATACTTAATGCTCTTACTCGGAGAGGTTTCACGCGTTCCTTCCTGCTTAAGGCATCGGCTACTACATTAGCCTTACCAGGATGATATCGAATCTCGCATTCGTAATCATTAAGCAATTCAACCCAACGACGTTGCCTCATATTCAATTCCTTCTGGTCAAAGATGTGTTGGAGACTCTTATGATCAGTGAATATGGTGCATTTTGTCCCATAAAGATAGTGTCTCCAAATCTTGAGGGCGAAGACGACGGCTCCAAGCTCCAGGTCGTGGGTTGTGTAGTTCTTCTCATGAATCTTCAATTGCCGGGAAGCATAGGCGATGACTTTCTCTCGTTGCATTAAGACGCAACCTAATCCTTGATGCGAAGCATCACAATAAACTACAAAGTCTTCGATTCCCTCTGGTAGAGATAAGATCGGTGCATCGCAAAGCTTCTGTTTCAACTTCCGAAATGCTTCGTCTGCTTTGGCATCCCAAATGTACTTCTTGTCCTTCTGAGTTAGTGCGGTAAGGGGTTGGGCTATCTTTGAAAAGTTCTCAATAAATCGACGATAATAACCTGCGAGACCCAAGAATTGGCGTATCTCGGTTGGAGTAGTAGGAGTACTCCAGTCTCTGATAGCTTCCACTTTGGCTGGATCGACGTGGATTCCCTTATCGTTGATCACATGACCCAAAAAGTGCACCTCTCGAATCCAAAAATCGCATTTAGAAAACTTGGCGTATAGCTTCTCTTTCTTTAGCAGTTCCAAGATAAGTCTCAAATGTTGCTCGTGTTCTTCTTTGCTTCGAGAGTATATGAGAATATCATCGATGAATACGATAACAAATTTATCCAAGTACGGTTTGCATACACGGTTCATCAGATCCATGAATACGGCGGGGGCGTTAGTCAAACCAAATGGCATAACGAGAAACTCGTAGTGACCATAGCGTGTTCTAAACGCTGTTTTTGACACATCTTCATCTCGAACTCGTAGCTGATGGTATCCGGATCTCAAGTCAATCTTGGAGTAGTAACTTGATCCTTGAAGCTGATCGAACAAATCATCGATCCTCGGTAGTGGGTACCGGTTCTTCACTGTGAGTTTGTTCAATTCTCTGAAATCGATACACATCCGGAAGGTTCCATCCTTCTTCTTTACAAACAAAACAGGAGCTCCCCATGGCGAGTGGCTTGGTCGAATAAAGCCTTTATCTAACAACTCTTGTAGTTGGCTAGATAACTCTTGCATCTCTGAAGGTGCTAGTCGGTAGGGTGCTCTAGCAACAGGTGCGGCTCCAGGCGTCAAGTCGATGCGAAATTCCACTTGTCGAGTTGGTGGGAGACCAGGCAAGTCTTCGGGAAAGACTTCCGGAAATTCGCGGACAGTAGGAACATCTTCGATTCGCTTCTCCTTAGGCTTCCTTTCCGTAACATGGGCTAAGAGGGCATAACATCCTTTTCGAATAAATTTGTGTGCCTTCATACATGTTATGATGTTTAGTGGTGCTCCACTCTTTTCGCCTTGTACGATAAGAGTGTTGCCGTTTGCAAGTGGTACTCGTACCAATTTCTCGTGGCAAACAATTTCTGCGAGATTCTTTGACAACCAATCCATACCAATAACGACATCAAAACTTCCTAAATCGACAGGTAAAAGGTCAATGTGGAAAACGTGATCTGAGAGTTCAAGCGAACAACCTCGGTACACTTCTTCTGTTTCTATTAAGTCTCCATTTGCTAATTCTACGGTGAACTTAGTGTCTAAGGCAACAGGAGTGATTCCTAGTGTTTTGCTAAAATCAGTAGACACAAAGCTCCTATCGGCACCGGTATCGAATAATACAGAAGCAAACTGGTTATTAAGTAGAAACGTACCCGTCACGGTATTTGGGTCGCGGCGGGCGTCTCCAGCATTGAGCACGAAAACTCTACCCCTAGCCTGGCCGGGATTCTGATCCTTCGTCTTCGGGCAATCCTTCTTCAAATGACCGGTAGCACCACAACCAAAACAAGCACGACTTGGGCAGTCGCGAGTGATGTGGCCCTTGGCCTTGCAATGTCCACAATAAACGTTTCCACAATCCAGAGTGTGGTGGAGATTGCACTTGGAGCATAAGGGTGCATTGCCAGTATATCCCGTCTTCTTGGGTGCTTGACCCGGAGCGGTGGCAGCATAAACCTTGGCTGGTTCCGGTGCTTTCTCCGGTGCTTTCTCAGGGTTTCGGTCAGGCTTGTTCTTCCAGAAACTACGCTTCCTCTTGTTATCCGGCTTCTTTCCAGACGAGGTGGCAGCATCAACCTCGGGAGTCTTGACTTCAGAATTCTTCTTGCCAAAGGTCACACCTTGTCGTGTGGCCTGGTACACCAAACTGTGAGCTAAACGAACAGCATCTTGAAAAGTGGCCGGGTTTGATGAAAGAACGTTCCCTTGAATGTGAGGTGCGAGACCCCAAATATAACGTTCAATCTTCTTGTACGGTGGAGTGACCATCGTCGAACAAAGGTGAGCAAGTTCACGAAAACGCTTCGTGTAGCCAGCGATGTCAGTCCCATTCATTGCTAAGCTCCAAAACTCAGCTTCCAGTCTCTGCAATTCTTCTCTCGGGCAATACTCGTCACGCAGGAGTTGCTTGAGAGCATCCCAAGTCATTGCATACGCCAGTTCGGTTCCCATGGCATCGGCGTGGGAATTCCACCAAGTTAAAGCTCCATCGGTGAAAGTGCAAGTAGAGTACTTGACCATGTAGCCTTCGGGACAATTGCTTATACGGAAAACTGATTCCGTCTTTTCAAACCAACGGATTAAACCCACGGCACCTTCCGTGCCTCTGAAGTTGGTGGGTTTACAGCTCATAAAGTCCTTGTATGAACAGTCGCGTGGGCCTGCAATGTTAAAACGTTTGAGTACAATACAGGATGATTGTAGTCACGATGTTCTCTAACATTGGAATTGTCAAAATCTCACCACGTTGTGTATTTTCAGGTTGACGTTCATTGTTTCGATCGACTTCGCTTGCGGCTATGATCTCAGCCACGCGGTCATTGATCATTGCCTCAATGTCGGCAGCAGTCAATGGTGGTGGAGGTGATGAGGTCCGGGCACTACGTCTAGGCGGCATGTTTCTGCTTTAAGTTACAATGTCAACATAAAGAAACAGTCGTTTTAGACAATATGAAAATGGGGTTATTGCAAGCTCGAGAATAACAACCACGACACATCATAGATACCAATATATGCAAGTAAAATCACAACACAACACAACCACATAACATGATAAGATAAACCAAAGATACATACCATATCGCCATATTAGTTATAAATCATACAAAAGATGAAGTTAAAGTAGCTAGTGGGAGTGCAATCCCAGCAAATACATACATGATTTACTAATAAAATGGCGGCCAAAAGGGGTTAGGGTAGGTCCATCTAACTATCTAGAAGTGAGGTCCGGGAGGTGGGGCAAATGCGCCAGCAACCAAAGCCAAGAAGGCTAGGAAGGAAAGGAGATGTCCTGCCTGAGCCTCGAGAGTAGCAACTCTCATCTGTAGCAACTCGACGTCGAGTGAGTTGTTGGCGGTAGCGATGCTGGTGCCGGTCAAGTTAGCATGAAGGGAGTCCATGGCGCCCTGGGTGCCAGTCCTGGGATCCTCCAAGCTGCGAACTCTGGCCTCGAGGGGGTCAAAGCTCGTCACAGTCGCGCGTTGGTCGACGCGCTCCTCGACGGTCTCTGGTCCTCGCTCGTAGTTGATCAAACGAGTGACCAGGAGGGGGACAGTGTCCTCTAGAGGCTCTCCCGTGAATGGGCAGAACCGGACGGTGGCGGCCTGTCGAGTGGCTCCCATGGATGATGACTCTCCAAGCTCATGGGTGCTCGGGAGTCCCTCGCGCGCCCTCCCGAGGCGGACGGTGTCGCGCATCCTCGCGAAGCGGGGGAGCATGGAGAGGCGCTGCCTTTTGAGGGCAGGCTCCTCAGGGGAAGGAGAACGGCGGGGAAGACCAGTCCTCTCGCGGGCAGTGAAGGCCCGTCGTCCACCGCGATAGCCACGGCGATACGATCGGATAGACCTCGCACGTCCCGGGGTGAGGTCGGGATCCTGTGCAACAGCAGGTGTCATCTCTCCGTCTGGATCGGCGGCAGTCGCGTCAGCAGCTACTTCCTCGGTCGGCTCCTCCGAATCGTCAGACACACGTGGCAAATGATGAGGGAAAAGAGCAGCAGCTGTCCCTGGCTCGGGACTCTCAGGTGGGGTGTCGGGTGGAACATAGTCCATTGGTGATGGTGTGTACTCCGGTGATGATGGCGGGGTCTTCTCCTCAGAGCTCGTGATGCAAATGACTTCGCGGCCGGAAGTCATCACTGCGATAACAAGTTCCAAGGAAAAGTAGTGTTAGCACAATGTAACCATAAAATTCATACAAAATTTAAGCAAAGATTTTAAGTCTAACATGTAAGGTAATGATTAAGTAAACTAAAGTAACTTGTTACCAATAGAGGCGATCTTGCGTGCAAACGGTATTCTCAGAGCGGGTCATAGTCCAGGTTTTGTTTTTGTTTTGTTTTTGAAAACCTAGTTCGCTATAACCACGGCTCTGATACCAATCTGTCACACCCTGAACTTTCGAGAACGGAGGCGTGTGACGTCATGAAATCATAGTCGTGGATACTTAGAACAATTTGCAAATATAATAAAGATAACAATACGTCATTTAGATTGCAGCGGAAAATGTGGTGATAATGACATTGTCTTACAAATTGCAATAATAATAAAAGATGTCTTTAACGATAATACTTAAGATACTTGAAAAGTTGATAAATGATAAAGGGGCTATGATTCCATCGTGAGCAAGAGGTCCGATAGAGTTCAGAATACCCGTTTGCACCGCGTTCGTCATCTAGTTACCTGAGAAAATCATGAGCTTAAAAGGGTCAACATAAAGTTGGTGAGTTCACAGGTTTAAGACTCTACAAACAGTTTTGTAAAAGATTTAAGGCATACAAGATAAACAATGGTCACCGTGATGTAATGATTAACAATGAACTTTGAATTTGAAACTAACAGATTTACCCACTCATAGCATCTTCCCTAAAGATACTGAAATGGAACAATAATAACTGGCGTGTACTACTCGACAAATGCACACGTCGGGATTGGAGCTACCAATCAAGTAGGGTTGTTAACCCAAATAGATCTATTCACTAGTTACCGTTTCGAACAAAACTAATCAAATTCAATTAATAGTGGGATTTGTGACAATTCGTTATGTAACGAAATGTACTCATTTGTAGGGTAAGTAAAGAACATTTAATCATACGGCAAGATACAGTCCGACCGATATATCAAGTATAAAACAGTTTTGATTCATGATTTCTCCCCCGAAGTATTAAACAGTTAAAGGAAAAGGGGCCGTGAGACTCACCTCAAGCAAGGTGAAAATGATAATGCACGTGAAATGGAAAGTCCGGACGAAAGCACGTAACGTCCTAATAAGTATAAATAAACAAGTTGCATGTATAAGGTCTTTGATCATTGAGTAACGTTTCCGTCACCCAACGACACCGGTCAAGTCTTGATAATAATATCCCGTTTGTATATTTAGGAAAAGTCCATCCGGTTAATATTTATTGTTCAAATAAATATATAAGTATTTGGGCAAAAATACTAGATAAAGACTTATTATTTAGAAAAATAATAAATTATATAGATCATAAGTTAATACAAGTCTTTGTATTAAGCCAAATAATTTATAAAAGAATTTTATAAATACACAAGTCATTGGATGGTTAAGTTGGTCAACTTTTAATAAATTAAAAGTGTATGGATGTTTTTGGGAGAATAATTATATGTGCAAATATAATTATTAGTTTGTCGAAAACGTTTAACGTCGTGGATTAAATTAATAAAATTTTGATGACGTTTCATAATTGTAAACAATAACTCCTCAAGTTAAAACGATTTATTAGAAAGTTCCATAAATATTTTAAGACGAAATATTTATTTATAATCTTTAGAGATCGTAGTCACCGGTTTAAGTTTGTAAAATAGTTTTTAACGCATTTGGACTTTATACAAGTTAAAGATTATGTTAAAAATATTCCCTAAAGTCGTTTATAAGTTTAGAAATATTTTCTTGGTCGGTTCTTAAATAACGTTACCAAAACTACGTTTTCTTGTCGCGTAGTTAACCGTTTTGATCCCGGTTTTCTCCCTAAGCGACATTTCAACGTTTAGATCACTTTGGTTCGTTTAGAAACTTTAAAATGTCGACGGGATCAGATCTGATCCGTGAACGTATTTCCATGATTTTTATGTCTTAAAACATGTTATAACTTATAAAAATCACATAGTTTGTAACTAGTCTTTTTAGGGAAAGTTGGAACATTTATGATAAGTCTTTTTAAGTATAAAAATCTAAGCATTTAAGTCCAAATGATTGTTATTAATGAGAAGGTTATTAAATGTATTTTTTTTTACTAGATTTAGTAAAAATAAACAAACTATTTTTGTGTTTTGGTGAATTAAATTCACCAACACATCAAGTCTTGGTCTTTGATGACTTTCTTTTTATAAAATGTGACATATTTTATAAATGATAAGTTTAAGAAATAAACTTTTGGTTAAGACTTTCCAAGAATCTTTGAGTTACAAAATGACTTTTATTTATAAAAGTTTCTTGTATTTTTACTAAGTTATTAACTTAGTTAAGTTTTATAAGTCCATGTTTTATAAAACTTAAGTCCATGATCATCCATTTTTGTCCAATGTAAGCCTTGTGATTTATAAGATTTAAAGATTATAACATTATGTTTTAACTAGTTACATAAGTCTTTTGTCTAGATGTTACTAGTTAGTTTGTTAACATAAGTTAAACAAAATAAACATAAGTAAATACAATCATCCACTAGCAAAGCTAGGACCTTTATGTTCAAAAACTTGAACAAATCTACTAACAACTTAGTTGTTAGGACAAAATAATATAAATGACATAAATGTAAATGCAAGAAATGTAAATAACAAGTATGTAAACATGATAGATCTTTGATGGTTAAAATGATCTAGGTTTCACATGATACTTTCATAAGATTTCTCTAAATGTAAAACCCCAAGTGTTGGCTTGTTTAAGTTCTTTAAGAACACCAAGACTTGTTAGATCAAGTCACTTGTATTATTCCACCCAAGTGTTGGTGATTAGAGGGTTAGAAGAAGAATGGTTAGGTCTAGACTCTTGAAGGACCAAGTGTCTTGCATAAAATAGAAAAAGAAAAGATAGGTTTTTCATATCAAGACTTGTTGGTGATATTGGGTGAAGATCATAAGGAAAAAGTGGGTTAAAAAGACTCACAATGGGGTTGGGTTTGAACCGTGAAGAGAGGAGGAGGAGGGGGGTTTTCCGGCGGCTTCGGCTTCTCCGGCGGCGGCGGAGTGGTGGTCCGGCGGTGGCCGAAATAGGGAGGGAGAGAGTGGAGAGTGGAGGGAGGTAGAAAGTATGGGGAGGTGCAAGTGAAAGGGTGAACCCAAGCCTTCTATATATACTCAAATATTTGAGTATTAACCATTGGGTAATTAACTTTTGCCAACTAATTACTCTTTTTAATTTTGAATTAAAATAATCAAATGAAAGAGTTGTAGGTGGTTTTTATAAAATGATGGAGAACTTTTATAAAAATTGAAGGTGATCCAAGGTTCAAAAATTATATAAAAATCCATGGGTTGTCTTAAATAGGGTGGATTAGTGTTTATAAAAAGTTTGGAATTTAAACACTAACTTTGGTTTTTATAAAAAAAAAACTACAAAGGTGATGGGCTTTTATATAAATTTTAGTTGGGTTAAATATATATAAAAGTGGGTTAAGTAAATTGGGCCAAAACAAAAAGAAATAAGTTTTTTTTTTTTGTTTTTCTTTTGGGCCGGGCCGGAACTGGGCCGGGTCGCGGGCCGAGCGGCGGGTCGGGCCGGGCGGGTTGGGCTGCGGTTTGGGCTGGGTCATCGGATTGGGTAACCGGGTTGGGTAACCGGTTTGGTAAGTGGGCCGAGAGGGGGAAAGGTTTTAGGTGTTGGGCCGGTTAATGGGCCGGTAAACGGGGCGGGTTACGGGTCGACGAGTGGTACCGAAACATTCGTAACGTCATCACGAGCGTTCCTGTAAAAATTGGTGACCAACCGACTTCGTATGCGGTTGTTGGGCTTACGAGGCCCAATAGAGGTTTTGGGTTAGTTAACGGGACTAACGGTTTGAGGTTTGGAAAAAGGTATCCGGACAAAATGGTTTGGATAGACAAGTCTTGATAAACTTTAAGGAGAAAGTTTAAATTTTCAAAAGGTTTTGTCGTAACGAAAACGTCGTGGCAATTGATAATTAAAACTATATAAAAAGTTACATTTTTATATAAATATTTTCGTTACTAAGGATTCCATTTATCACTAAACGGATTTCTTGTTTCAACATGGTTGGACAATGGGACACAAACTCGGGAATTATTCTAAGCATGCAATGATATATATATATGCACCTATATATATATAATAATAATAAACACTTAATTAGCACATAATGACAATTAAACACGGATTAATTACTGCTAATCAGAGTCAAAGTAACAGGGTTGACCTGGTTTTGTGCGAGGTGTTATCCGAACTGTGTCCGAACCTCATCCGAACTTGATCTTCTGAACCTCATCCTAACCTGATCTTCCGAACCTCATCCGAACCTGACCTTTGGACGTTCGAACATGTCCGAACTCTGTCCGAACCTGGAGTTCGGAGCAGTTATTTTTTCAGATCTGTTCTTCGGCCGAACCTGAGACGAACTCGACTGGAAATTTTCAAAATTGCACCAGATTCAGAATTTGATCGAATTTCGACATCCAGATGCTTCTGTTAGGTAAAAACATGACTCCGAAAGACTCGATTGATTAAAACTCAATCAGAAACACTTTCAATCACCCCTAACTGAAAGTCTAACGTCTCAAACTTAAGAAAAACGATGAATTTAGACCATAGAAAGAGCCAACAGCTCTGATACCACTTGAAAAAACATATACGGATCGATTCTATGGTAGATAATATCGAGACAGAAGTTTTGTCATATATCATGTTGAATGGTTACATAAACCGAAGGAGTATACAAACGATTAAGTTCCGGGGGAAGTTGGACAGAACCTCCCCTCCCAACACTTGAACTGGACAGACTCTGGACAGAAACTTACAAAGAAATACAAAGACGAAACTATTTATATTTCTTCATTCTGTCCGAACTAGGAAACTCCGAAACCCTGTCCGAACTCCCTCCGCCTTGGAGTTCGTCTAAGGTTCGGACGACTTCGAACCTGGAGTTTGACTGGGGTTCGGACCCCAGTTCATGTCTCCGACAAATCAGTCTGTTTGACAATTCGAACAGTAACGGCCACACAAGATTCAGGTATCAACACTTATATTTTTATTGTTTCCTGCTTTGGCCACCATTGTTTTACACATTTATGTTTTTTACCACTTAAATTTCCTACTTTGATTTTTAAGGTGTTTACTATTTTATCCAATGTTTTATACAGTTACATTTTTTTACCTCTGAAGTTTCCTACATATATATAGATGTAATCACTAAACTTCAGTATTATATATATGTAATGACTAAACTTTTGTAATAGCATCAACGTAGTTAACTGCAATCTATGTATTAGAAATCCACATGCTATAGTTTAGTCTTGCGAAGACAAATAAAAAGGGTGGCCCGATGCAACGCACAAGCGGGTCACCAACTAGTATTTATTATACATTACAAATTTATGACGTACACAAATTTATAATTTTTGAATTTTACGATTTGGTTTGTGAGTTTGAACATAATTAAATGCATCACTAAGGCTATCCGTAGTGGATAACCCCCTTCATGGGTGTGACAACTGCAACTTCCCAAGTTAACCCCGTTAAGTTTTTCCGTTAGTTCTGTTAGTTCCGTTAACGAACCCGAGACCCGTTATTTAAATGATTACATGTTTATTCATGTTTATTTGCTAATTAATTTTAATAACTTGTTTCGTGAACTCATTTTGTGATCTTATGTGTTAGTTATGAAAATTTGCATTTTTATGCGAAACCGGGCTTCGTGTGTAAATTTGGATTTTTATGTATAAATGATAAATTTATATAACCCGACTAAATCTTACATGTTAAATGAGTTAAAAACAGTTGGAGATGTTTTTAAAAATTTTACTTTATAACTTTTAGTTAAAAACCCACTTAAAATGAGTTTTATGCTTGTTTTGTTTAAATTGAAATTTGAGGGACCAAACATGTAATTTTCATAAAAGAAAAATCTGCTCAAAACCTTCCCCCACCCTCACATTCACGTATTCTCTTCTTCTTCCCCATCTCATTCACGACTTTCACACACACCACACACACACTCCAAATTTCTTCAAATCAAGCTCAAGGAAGGTGAAATTCCAAGGATTTAAGCTTCTACAAGGCTCAAGGAAGCTCCATCTTCTCCTCTTCACCTTCTAACCTGCGATTTTCCTCCAATTTGTTAAACCCTAAGTTTTGAAATCCGAAATTTGTTGTTGCATGTGTGTTCTATGGTGTTTATATGCTAAATGGTGAGCTATTATGCTCCAAAATCATGTGTCAAGTTGAGATATGCTATATGTTTAATTGGGGACAGATTTAGGTTCGGGTTTAGGGTTGGAAATTGGGTTAAATTTCTGCTATAAATGCTCTTGTATGATTGTTGGGTGTTTGGCTATGAAATTTGGGTGTAATGTGCTTAGATGCTAGCTACTTGATGAGATTTTCATATGAATATGGTATGATCTTGTTAGGACCAGATATTACATGTTATCTTAATTATAAACTTGTTGGTAGGTGTTAAATTGATCAAATGTTAGCATAGAATTGAAATGCTAAACTTTTGCCAACTTGGAATTCCTAACAGCTTTGACCAGAATTTTTGGTCAACTTGCAGCTGTCATAACTTGCTCAATTTTCATCGAAATCAGTTGATTATTTTTCCCTAGTAAAGTAGGATGTCTTAGCTTTACAACAGCTACTCACACACTTTCTAAAACCCCTGTTTGGTTAGTCAAAACACAGCTGCAAGTCGGGTACTCAAAGCTGTCATTTTCTGTGAAAAGTGGACTTTTCAATTTGGTTGAGCATGTTAACCTTGTTTTATTGACAAGTTTGCTATTTGTAAATTATGTTTATATATTGAAAGTAAGATCTGGAAAGTTGGGTTCATAAATTCAAAGTTTTGAGTGAGTTATGCAAGTTTTCATTTTACCTTGACTTATTTGCTAAATGCCAAAAGTGCCAAATTCGGACGTGCATAACAATCTCATACCTTAACCTTTTTACTTGATTATTTTTGCAACAAATCCTAATTGATATGTAGTATATGCCTGTAAAATTTAAGGAGTTAACTCCAAGAATTATGGATTTTAGCTATGCCACTAGTTAGGTGTTTGAAATTTGACTTTCTGGGTCAACTTTGACATAAATTGCAATTTCTTGATTTTCTCCCAATTTGGGACTTGTATGTGCATTGTGTGACTTGTATGATCGCATGAAACATGTTTAGGTGCTTATGTGCTAGTTTCGTCCTCGCGACACCTTCTAATTTCATTAGGCCATATTTATCCGAATAGGTTGACTTTGACCAACCTGTTGAACCAAGTGCTAGGTACCAGTGCACCCTAAGGTGAGTTTCACTTACTATTATTGTTATATCCGGTTTAGGATGATAACGCACAGATTGTTGCATCCGGTAAAGGATGGCAACCCAACGCTAAAGGTATTTCTTTACTTGAGTAATTTTCCGACAAAATATCATATGTTGCACTGAATTGCTTTATTTATAAAAAGTCCTTACATTCGGGCCGTTAATATACAATAGCGAGGTAATGTTGAGTAGTACTACTGGGGATTGACACCCCCGCTCAGCGGTGCACGGGATGCACCTTCTGACTGGCGGTCGGACTGAGATCAATGTTAGCCTACCTACCGTGATCCGGATGGACACGGGAAGGCAAGGTTCATAGGTACCCCCTATCAAAACATTCTCAGCTTCGGTTACGAACAATTCAGGTGTACATAACTATAGGCTAGCTACCTACGATATGGAACTTTACTGGCCTTATGATTATTGATTGTGTTTTACCTTTCTTTATTCATACATTAGGTCTACATGTGGCGTGTAGACCGCTTTAGTGAACTCACCAGCCTTGGCTGACACTTGATTGTTGAATGCTTTTCAGGTCGCTAGATGGATCACAGACGGCACGGTCGGCGGCAGTACACACATTACCAACTTCACTTGGGGTTTATGTTTTCGGGTCTCGAATTTATCATTTTGAAAACCTATCTGTAAACTTTATTTATGCTTCCGCTGAACTGTTAAACTTAGTATTTTGGACTGTAACTTAAACTTTATGTTAACTTATAAACTCCGTGATGGTTTGGTTGTAACTATAGTCTGGGATCCTGGTCTGGATCACACCCCACACGGTTATATTCCGTTTGTGGAAATTGGGGGTGTGACAGATTGGTATCAGAGCCCTTGGTTACAGCGAACCAGAACATTTTTAAAAGTAAAATTTCTGAACTGTAACTGTTTTTGAAAACTTTGGTTACAACCCATTCAGCAAAGTACTGCCCCGCGTGCCGAAGATGATCCTTATTTAGAATTCTTGTCTTGTGATGGTATAGGAAATTGAAAATTTTGGGTAGAAATTTTTCTTTTCCGAGACTTAGAAATTTCTGAGTTAGGAAACTTTTCTAAGCGTAACCTTAGCGAACTTGTTGCATCCTTCTTAGCGTACTTGGTAACTCTTGCTAGCGGACTTCATTTTGCTCTTAGCGAACCTGATTTGATTTTTGCCCCTAGCGGACTTGATTGGATTTTTGCACTTAGCGAACTAGAATTTGTCCTAGCGGACTTGATGCTAGCGTACTTATTCGCTGTGCTTAGCGAACTTCATATTGAACTTAGCGAACTTGAATCCTTCCTAGCGAACTTCTGCTAGCGCACTTGATTAATCTTCTTAGCGGACTTGTTGAGAACTTAGCGAACTTGCTACATGCTTAGCGAACTTGTCACATGCTTAGCGAACTTGCTACATGCTTAGCGAACTTGTCACATGCTTAGCGAACTTGTGTTATGCTTAGCGAACTTAATTGTGTCCTTAGCGGACTTGTTTTGTGTGCTTAGCGAACTTCATGCTGTACTTAGCGAACTTGTATGACTGATATAATATTGTTCTTGGTCTGTGATGCCAACGTAACTTGTACTACGTGTTTACATGTTCTTAGCACTATTACTACCGCGTTACAACTTAGAATGCACTGTTCATGTAAATGAATGTTTCATGTGAATTATACTTGTATGCAACACCTAACGGAACTTAGCAACTTTCTAGTATTGGGTATACTAACCTTTGGAAGTTTTGCATTGATTTGCTAGAAATCATGCCTCCACGGAGAGATCCCGAAACCAACCAAGGAACCTTTACTCCTGCACAGGTTCAGAATATGATCAATCAAGGGGTTGCAGCAGCCCTAGCAGCCGCTCAGCAACATTTCCAAGGTCAACCGCCTCAATGTTCATTCAAAGCCTACATGGATTGTAAGCCAATGGTATTTAAGGGTGAAGAAGGTGCTGTGGGCCTACTTAGATGGCTCGAGAAGTCAGAAAAAGTGTTTTTGATGTGTAACTGCCCGGAAGGGGATAAAGTGAAGTATGCTACGGGCACACTTGAGGATTCCGCGCTGACATGGTGGAATGCCCAAATTCAGATATTGGGACTCAACGAAGCTAACGCCATGACGTGGCGAAGAATTCAGAGACGCAATCATGGAAGAGTATTACCCTCGTGATCAAGTCAGGAGACTGGAAGTCGAGTTTGGAAACTCCAAAATGGAAGACTCAGATAGAAGAGAACACCACCCGTTATCAAGCATATTCCCGACTCTGTCCGACAATGGTGGATGCTGAGTATAAGCGAATTGAGTTGTATGTGGAAGGACTGGTTCCACAAATCAAGGGCATGGTGGCCTCATCAAATCCCACTTATGTGCGACAGGCAATCCGGCTGGCGCACAAACTGACTGATCAGGCGGTGGCTCAAGGAACCTTGCCACCAAGGAAAACCCCAAAAGCTGCTCTGGACGGGAAAAGGCAGAGAGATGAGGAGCCAAGTAACCTCGCGAATTCTGGAAACAACACTGGGAGGTCTTGGAACTCTCAGAATCAGAACAAGAAGTTTGATAACTCCAAAGGGGGTTATGGTAACAATGGTGGCGGTGGCAACCAAAACCGACAAGGTAATAGTGGGCAGGGTTCCAACAGGTACAAGGGAAAGTCACCCTACTGTAACAAGTGTAACACACACCACAACGGTGACTGTAGCCGGCCG